>WAAF01005652.1:1380235-1608967 GCA_013400475.1 Tricholaema leucomelas
GGGGAAGTTTAGGCTCGAGGTGAGGAGAAAGTTCTTCACTGAGAGAGTCATTGGCCACTGGAATGGGCTGCCCGGGGAGGTGGTGGAGTCGCTGTCCCTGGAGCTGTTCAAGGCAAGGTTGGACGTGGCACTTGGTGCCATGGTCTAGCCTTGAGCTCTGTGGTAACAGGTTGGACTTGATGATCTGTAAGGTCTCTTCCAACCTTGGTGATACTGTGATACTGTGATACTGTAATATGCAAGCAGATATTTACAGTATATACAGTTATATACAGAAATATACAAGGTAAAAGGTAATACAGAAACACAACAGCCCTCCCAGAAACCTGAGTCCCCAAGAGGGGCTCCCAACTGCCCCTTCACCTTCTCCCTACCCCTGTCAACCTTACCCCAGTCCCAGGGAAGAATGGAGGTTTGGCCAGGGGGTTAGGAAGGAAAGTGGATTAGTCAAAGAAACTGCAGAGAGGGGTGAGGTTAGAGATGCAGCTCAGCCAGTTCCCCAGCAGTAGTAGTGCTGAGTGTGTTACCTATGTTTTTATTTCTCGTTCTTATACAGCTCAGCAAGCCTATGAGGGAAGTAGACATCACCATTATTTTCCTTCCACAGCCTGTAATCTAGTCCTGCTTGCCAAAACATTCTAGCTAGCTTCAAACTAGCACAGGTATCTTCTAAGGCCTTCTTTGGGTTTTGACATTGATTATTTCTTCCATGTGTGGAAGGAAATTACCTTGCTTTGGTGCTTCGTTCCCTGCCATTCATCAGCTTTAGTACATTTGGTGGGTCTACAGATGGTGTGATTTATTCCAGTAGTTTTCTGGTGATTGAACATGACAGGTTTTTAATTTTTCACTTTATCTTTTTTTCTCCTCTTGTTAGAGGTGCCGTAGATTTCTGTCCAGCAGAAACTGCCTGTGAGTTCTCCAGGATGACCATCAGCACTTCTGGGAGTAATTCCTCTGTCTTTGTTTGTTCATTTGGGTTCTTTTTTTGTTTTAATTATCCTAGGGCAAACAGCATCCTGCCCAATCTATATGTAAAGGCTGGCTAGGATATCATTACCTGTTCATTTTATGGTGACTTTTGGATTAAAGATTCAATCTGTTAATCTGGTTTTATTCAATTACTTTAAAAATAGTTTTTCTTAGGAATGCTTCACCAGCTGTGCCATGTCTGATCTTTTTCTTTTTTTGTGGCTAGTGTTGTAGGAACTGTTTGCATGCTGCTGGCATTTCTAGTGAAGACTCATGTATGATGACTTCAAATGTTTTCGACTTCTGCAGTTTTTTTACTATTTTCCTATTATACATTCCCTATCCTCCTGGCTGCTGAA
This sequence comes from Tricholaema leucomelas, assembly GCA_013400475.1. NCBI lineage: Eukaryota > Metazoa > Chordata > Aves > Piciformes > Lybiidae > Tricholaema lacrymosa > Tricholaema leucomelas. The sequence goes on from WAAF01005652.1 coordinate 1,381,567, forward strand.
GTGTTTGTGTTAATGTCTCTTCCTAGTTACATCTCACTTTGTCTTGCCACTCCTGATTTTTGTCCCTCAGGACTCCTGCTATTCTTTTATACTCATCTTCAGTAGTCTGACTTAGATTGTTTTCTGTACACTTCCCCCTGTGTTGACCTTTACCAGATGATGGGGGAAGTAGATGATGAGGAAGGGAAGAGTTGCATGTCAATAACTAAGGAGGGAGGTTGTGTGTCATAAGGCCATTGAGTGTGTTACAAATAAATTGTGTGACTTAGTCCATTATGAAGAAATGGATCACTTCTGGCTTTCAGCGCTGCTGCCATTGAGATTTGAAATATTGATTGGCACCTTTCTTCTCACCCTGAGAAGCGGCTTGTGTGTCTTAGCAAACAATATGCAAAGTCTGCAGAAAATAAAGCAACTTTTGCAGATGACATGAAGAGCTAGTGAAGCATCTGCATTGTTACAGAAAGGAGATCTGGTCAGATGATGCTTCCCATGCTACTTTACTCTCCCTTTAAAAGGTAGATACAGTACAGCAGTCCTGAAAGAAAGGATGCCAGGAGTCCTGAATTAAACCAGAACTTTTCAAAATGAAAGTTTTCAAACATGTTTGGGAAGAGATAATAAGACACACCTCCTCCCAGGGAAGTACTTTTCCCCCAAAATGTTGTTCTTCCTGGCAACCATAAGAAGTGTGCAACATTCTAAGAGCTGTGTACAGAGAGGTGTTAGGTTATGGTTGAACTCAATGACCTTAAGGTCTTTTCCAACTAGGTGATTCTATGGTTTACTTGGTTCTGCCTTCATTCAGCTTCACCAGCTCAAAGGCTGAGGCTCCAGAGGTTGGACACATTCTTTGTGGAGCAGAGAAATGAGACAGAAAGCAATGGAAGGAAATGAGGAGGACTGGCTGCAGGAAGGGCAGCAAGGAGTGCTGGTGAGAAGCTGTGAGCTAACCATCTTCTGTGATGGGGCTTATCTCAACCTGAATAAATGTGGCAATTCAGTGTTACTTGAAGTCATGCAAAGTTTTCAGTCTGCAGCTACCTGATACAGGTAATGATGTGCAAGGGAAATGAGCGACACAGAATGTCATAAGGGCTGGTCTCTGGAGAGCAGAGCTTTGCAGATCGAGGGTGGTCAGATTCTCATCAAAAGTTGCAAAGATGACAATTACACAGAATTTGGTTTTCTGATGCTTACTGGTGAAAGCCCCCTTTTTGATGACTAAAAGAAAACCAAGTAAGGGGAAAGAAACAGTAGTGTAGGATACACAGATTACAGCACTGAAAGGAAGTTGACTAAGGAGAAAGAAACAGTGGTGTAGGATACAGAGGTTACAGCACTAGATAATTTGGTAACAGATTTTTTAGAAGACTTTGTTCAGTCTTGCTGGCAGCTTGTTTTGAAAGTTTGCTGAAGCTGGTAGAGGTGCAGTCTGTCACTTTAGGTGCTTCTAAGAAACACTGAAGATTGTTGCCTCTCCTTCACTCTTTTCTCTTTTAATGGGTGCTTCATCACCTTGGCTACAGGCTCAGTTGGGCTTCATGGTTTGGATCTCATAAGTCCTGTGCCTTAATGTGATGGAGTAGCAGCAAGCTGTAAGCAGAGGACAGGTCTATGCTTGTCCTGAACCAGTGCTCTTCCTTTGTTTGTCAGTTTCTTATCTGTCTTAAGATAATTCAGGGATTGGATAACTGTGGTGTTAAAGTCGGACAAAACGTTAAGGAATTTCATGTCTGTTCAAGTCAGTGGGATTGGTGTCACTCATGTTGAGTGCCAAGATTTCACCTTGGTGCACCTAAACTGGAGAGATCACACTACCTGGCTGTATTGTCTGCTGAGTGCAGCATATTTACTTCTTATTTATTCTTCCTCTCTAAGTGAGTTCTTAAAATTCAAAGCATAAGCCAACTAAGTCCACTGAAGTAGAGCAGAATATTTGTGAAAACCAAGTAAAATTTCCTCTCAAAGCATAAACACTTGTATTTTCTTTGCTCTCAGTATAAATACTTCTGTAAAGTGAACTTGGCACTGATGAAGTATGCCTCTTTGGAAGCCCTACAGCTGTAAATCTCTGTCCAGAAGGCAAATTAATATAACTACTGATGCAAAATTCTTGGCTGAAATGTTCAGCTCTGCACAGGACCAAGAACTGCAGAGAGCCTGAGCCGACTAGAGGGCAGGATATAGTTCAGCAGTGGCATTATATAGTGGCAGCACAAAGCAGATCCATGTGATTTTTTTTTAACCTTACTACTTATTTAGTGCAGTTAGGTACACTGAACTGAAGAATAAAAGTAAAATATGTTTTCTGACCGAAGTCCATTTGCTGTAATTTGGAATGAGTAGGTCTCTGGTGAGCTGCCCAGAAAGCTTCTTGCAGCTTAGACTGCACTATGGACTGAGCCTAGGGAGGTGAGTAGGAAGGGCTCTTTGCCTTCCATCAAGAGATTTCAAGCAGGACTTACTTCCATTAGCTTTGATACTGTTTGAGACCTCCAAAAGCCATAATAAACTCCATTTCCTCTTTATTCATCTTGGGTGTTTATTGTACCACCATCTCCGTGCTCCACCGGTGCTGAAGGTATTATCTCGTTGGTACCACAGCCAGAATGTGATGGATGAGACTGGGTCATGCCCTGGGAAATTAGGAAGAAAGGTTTCTGCTGCCAACCATCTTCAGCAGATTGACTCTGACTGATTTCAGTGGGGAGCTTGGCAACAGCTGAGGAAGTGGAATGTAACCAGGAATAACCAAGAATGAAAAAATTCAGGGATTTTTCATTCTTACAGGCCTGTACTGGTGCTGAATACAATCTTTTGGCATAATGAAAGGTGCAAAGTTGAGTAACCCAATCAAATTAGTTCCATGCTTGCTTTCCTGCTGTTATTAACTGTGTTCCAGGTTGAGTTGAAGTGGGACACCAGACTGAGAAGTATTAAAAATTATCCTCTAAGGAACAAAGGCATTTTAAAAGGATAGGATAAAGTGTTGATGCTTTGTGTGAACATATCTCTCATCTGGGCTTCTTGGCTTTTATTCATCTGTGGTAATCCAAGTATGTCTTTAAAAGCATTCTCCTGGTGCCTTATATTTTGGAGATAGAAACTGAATGTTCAGAATTAACCTTTTATCAGACTTGGTGAGTAATTGACAGTGGTCAACACCCATATTTCTTAATTGTCCCTGTTTTCAGTAGGATGTTAAGATGATTCAATCCTGACTTGAAGTAAGAGCCATTTTTTATTATACAGTATTGAAAACCTGGTAATAACCCAAAAGATGGGATCTTACTCAGTGGAAGCTCCTAATGATGTCAGTAAAGCTGGACATCTGCATTTTAAACTTTTTATTATTAATTACTGTTTTCATTATGGGCCACTAGACAGGTAATTGCAACAATCATATGTGTCCAAAGACAAGATTGAGTGGATAAATCAATTTCCTGTTCATAAAGTATTTCTGAAGGGAAATGGGGCCTTGAACCATGTGTTACTGACTCCTGTTTGCTGGAAACCACTTCTGAAGGCTGTGACCTGTCTGGAAAATGGGCAGCTGAAGGTAGTTACCTGAGTGTGCTGGGCTAGAGCCAGACCTGTCCCAGGCAGTTTGTGCTTGATGCCTGCAGCATTATGCTTTGCTTTGGAAACAGAGAGAACTGGTATTCTATTTTATATTGATTTACCCTAGCAAGTGTGTGACTATTTTGTTGTTTGTTATTAGGATAATAAATTTTTGTACTCTGTGAGCATACTGTATCTATGATATATTCCACCATATAACAGTGGAAGATTGCAGCTTTGCCACATTCTAGGTCTCTTAGGTCTTTTATGCATGAGAAGCTGAAATAATTGTGGTTTGGGTTTTTTTCAATAGGACCTTATATCTTAGATAGCTGACCTCCTTGTCAACACTGTTGTTGCTGGTCATCCTCAACTCCTGCAACTAGCTCAAGGTGGCCTTTGGGGACTGGGAAGCGTGGGATCGATGTCTGTGCCAGCCCCTGCAGCTCCAAACTGGTGGCCTGAGCACCAGAGCTGTTGTGATATTTTCTTGGTGTTTGTGGAAGGTGGGAGATATGCTGTATGACAGGCTGGTGAGTGAGATGTCTTTCTATTATGGATCTAAGTAATTGTGGTCAAGTCTGGGCAAGTAGGCTCTGCTGAGAGCCTAGGTAATGAAATGATAGCATAGAAGTGTGCAGTGTCATCTGGTGAGGAGAGTACTGAGGTCAAGAGTAAATATCCTGACTTCTGGATTGTATGTTCAGGGGTGTGGGATTTTTATGCTGTCTTGAACTGTGCTTTTGTCTAAGCTTATGAAACCTCAGCAGGGGAATTTTGAGTCAAGTAGCAGGTCTTTTCTGTGAGGACACTGGAGCTGAACGGAGCTGGCTTGTGCCCACAAATGCATTCAGATTTCCAGCAGGAAGCTGCTCCCTGTGTTTTCGTCTTGTGATGCACAGAGCCCCCTGTGTTTTCTTCTTGTGGTGCATGGAAGGTGGGAAGGTTGTGTTTGTGGATTTAATGAAAGCTCTGAGAACCTGGTCTTGTTTATTCTGACTCAAAGATGAGTTTCAGACACTTCTTGGTTTGAAAAGCTTATCCACATTGAGAAACAAACCTATGTTAGGGTGGCACAAACTCATGCTTCAGGTGGTTTATGTTTTAATCTGTTAAATCTGTGCATAGATGCAGTGCTTAAAGGGTAGACCAGAAGGTGAATTAAATGCAATATTTCTTCCTATCTCTCTTCTCTTCTTGACCTGCCATAGCTGTTGCAGTGAAAAAGATAAACACAAGGGTGACTGTGCCCAGGTACCAAAGGAAATAATCTGATCTCATCACCATCTCTGTGTTGCAAATAAACCCAGAACACAGCAGTGACAAACTCTTATTTACCCACTTCCTAATTCTAGAAATAATCTTTCATGCCAAAGTTCATCTGGAGTCTCTAGTGCCTCATTTTGGGTCCAAACAGACATTAATTAGAGACATTAAGCTCTTCACTGCTCCCAGGCTTTTCATGTATCACAGCTGGAGTTTGTTTATATTGCAACTCAGTGCCAAACAAGGCACACCCAAGTGCAGGCTCTGCACACAGTTACAGTCTTTAATAAGCAAAATACAGTTAAGCCCATTCCATATGTATTGTGGAGGGGTTTGAATCTGAGTTTGGGGTGAAATATGAGGCCGATTTACAGGTTATTTAATGATTTATTAATATATACAAGAAGAACTTTCCCCCAAAACTTATGTGCAGCTAACCCACACAAATTCTTTGTATATGGTTGGTGAAACTACTCTACAGAATGTCTATTTACAGCTGAATTAAGCAACTTGGTAGAGGTTCTGGGAATGTTCTGGTCAGAGTCTTGTGGCATAAAGTGCTGCTGGTGAAGTTAATAAACTTCCTTAGCAACTTGAGTCAAGAGAGTCTGAGTAGTCACTAGTTGGGAGGCTCAGTATCTGTGGTCCCAAAACATGTATATAGCGGAAGCCACGTGGCTGATTCCAGGTGGAGCTGACAGTTCAATTCGAATTGGGGCGCGCTGTCTGAGAAGACTCCACGACACGATCGGGCTGATGCGGCAGGCTGGAGCGTGGTGCCCGGCCGGGAACTCCTCGTTTGATCATCCGCTGGATCGGTGCAGAGCGTCGTGGAACAAAGGGGTCACGTAAAGCGAACAAGGTAATGGCCCCAGGCAGCAAACAGGCAGGGAGAGAGTGGCAAGAGTGTCTTGTTTACCTGGATTGCACTATTTATCAGGTGTGGGCCGAGATTGATGGTCCTTTGGCCACAGTATTGTCCAATAGGCTTCTGGCAGCAGGCCAAAACACGCCGAATTAGGAAGGGCCCACAGGTCTAGTACCCCCAAATACAGGGACAGCATGGGTGGGCCACACGCTGAGCGCGGGGGCTTGTGCAACCTGTTCACAACCACATCACATAACCTGGGCAGGCCAGGCTTTATGGCACCAGGCCTACTGTGACCCTGTTGTCCCTTGAATGTGTTTAACCTTTGGTTTGGGCAGGAAAACACGTCCAGGCAAGGCAAGGCGTATGTAGGCTGGTTTGGGCCTACCTGACCCTCCACTGCAATATGAAAAAAAACCCAGTGAGGTGGGGCTGGAGAGTCTTTCCAGGCTTGAAATCCTGCAGGGTTTCGCTTCTGATTTTCATTAATGGTATTTTGGGACCAGAATCTTTATTTTTTGGAAGATGAGTGTTTGCAGTTGTCATGCTTTTGTTCTGATGTTGTCCCTCCCTGCCCACGTTGCTCGCTCTTTCCCCTTTCAGTTCCTGTACTGTTTTAAATGTATGCCCTTTATTGTACTGTCAGTCTGTTTCTTGGTTCATCCCATTTTCAAAGCCTTTGGTGGGTTGTCTTTTTCCTTGTTTTCAGGCTTTTCAGGCAAGGACATTTGTGTTTTAGGTTGTGGATAAGGTCCTTTCCATATTTATTGCTCTACTGTTCTAGCTTTATTCGGTCTGTTTTTTAACATACCCCATAGAGTAATAACTTTTCCTCTTTTCTTACTTAGCTCTCCATGAGCTTTCTCAACATCCAGATTTACGCTCATGTTGTACTTATTTGGTGAGATTGTTTTCATACAATCATACAAGCAGCTGTAGATATTTTGGGTTGACAAGAACTGTGGAGTGCTAGTTAGAGATTACCAAAGAGCTTCACTAGTCAGCCAGAGTCCTGGATATTGTTCTGGCTTGGTCTGCTGTAAAATTACTCCTTATTATTGCTTATGACCTACTCCAGCACACAGCTTTTAGATGCTAATGGATGTTTCCCCTCATTGTCAGGGAAGGCTTCTATGACCAGATTGATGACTCCATTGGAAGCATTTGGTATGGAGAAGGAACAAATACTGCTGTGGTAGCTTTCATAAACTCATACAAATCTTAGCTCTGTGGTGAAACTTGGCAGAACTGTGTATCAAATACATTTGTTTGTCACCAACAGCACTCTTGTCATTAAAATACAAAGAACAAATGACCTGTAGAGCTGAGATGCGTCCTGTTCCATGTGAGGAGTCTCTTGTAGGTTCAGCTTTGCTGTCATAGCTGGTATACTGAGTATGACAGTGGCAGTGCTCAGGTAGCACTATGCGAATATCTGTTTTCCTTTGGAATTCAAAGCCTGGCTGTTCAGAGATCTTGGCTTCTCTGGGCACACCTTGGAAGCTGAGCTTTGCTAGCTATGCTTTTCTGATCCTTTGGAATTCCTGTAAACTGCTGGCCGGAGTGGTGTTGCAAAACCCTTGGTGCTTCATGGAGCTGGGGGCTGGTGGCAGTGCTGCTTTCCCAGCATGTGTGTGGAGGGACCTAGCTGTGGATGAGATGTCCAGGACCAGTGGCTCCCAGCAGCTCTGCTCCTGTCTCAGGAAGTGCTGAAACCTATGTTAACTGCTTTGTAAGAGGACCTTTCTCCATGGGTGAGTCAGAGCAAGCTGCAGCAGTGGTTTTTAGAGAGTGATTGGTTGCAAGGCTGGAGGAAGGTACGATTAATATTGGTCTTTATCTGAGAAGCTAAACAGTGCTGGAGGAAAGAGCTTCCAAGCAGGGATTCTTCATCTTTGTGTCACCTTGTTACCCAGGTTTGTCAAACAGTTTTAGGAACACTGGGGATGTGCAGGTAGTTTATGTGTACCTGGCCCATGCCATCACCTTGCTGCTCTACCTGAGCTAGCTCTACCACTGCATGTCTGGCTTGGGTATGTTCCTACCACACAGAATCACAGAACTTTAGAGGTTGGAAAGGACCTCCAGAGATCATCGCGACTAAGCCCCCTGCTGTGATGGTTTGGGTGTTACCTGCCCCTTCACTCTTATGAAATCACCACCTGTAGACTCAGCAAGGCAGGATCCCCTAGGGTAGTTCACACAGGAGCGCATCTAGGTGAGTTTTGAGAGTCTCCAGAGAAGATAACTCCACAACCTCTCTGGGCAGCCTGCTCCAGTGCTCTGTCACTCTCACTGTAAAGAAGTTTCTCCTCATGTTGAGGTGAAACCTTCTGTGTTCCAATTTGTAGCCCTTGCTGCTTGTCTTATTGCTGCTGACCATCAAAAAGAGATTGGCCCCGTTTGACACCCATGCCTCAGATATTTATAGACATTGATCAGATCTCCTTTCAGTCTTCTCCAGACTAAACAGCCCCAGGTTTCTCTTTGTAGGGGAGATTCTCAAGTCCCCCAGTCATCCTTGTGTCTCTCTGCTTGACTCTCTCCAGCAGGTCCCTGTCACTCTTGAACTGGGGGAGCCCAAAACTGGACACAGTATTCCAGGCGTAATCTCATTAGGGCAGAGTGGAGGGGGAGAAGAACCTCCCTAGGCCTGCTGAACACACTTTTTCCTGATACGCCCCAGGATGCCATTAGCTCTCTTGGCCACAAAGGCACCCTGCCTCTAATTACACTGTGGATTTATGTCTAATCTAGGAGGTATTACTATTCCAGCTGCTCTTGAGCAATAAGTCTACAAATTTGACAGAGGGGACTGATATATGATCCTGTTCCACCTTGTGGCGAGCACCATTGGAGGTGAGGTGGTCTTGAGCAGACTGGCTGGTGCTGTGCCCCTTTTCTGTTTCCCTCTGCTCATAAGGGTGACAGTTCACTTACCTTTTCCAAGACAATGTAGGGATCAGCTGAAACCAGCTAAGACTGTGTGATGGTTTGGGTGTTGCCTGCCCCCTCACACTTAAGAAAATCACCCAGACTAGATGCAGCTGATCTGGAAATTAAGGAATGAAGCTTTATATTCACAGCTTAGCACAATATACAAGCAGGTATTTACAACATATACAGCTATATCCAGAAATATACAAGTTAAAAAGGTAATACAGAAACACAACAGTCCTCCCAGAAACCAGAGTCCCCAGGAGGGGCTCCCAACCACCTTTCCATCCCTCTACCTTATCCCAGACTTTGCCTTATGTGCAAGGTGAGTTTGGAGAATTGGCCAGGGGTGTTAGGAAGCAGAAGGATTAGTTAGATGACAGGTTAGAGATAGAAATGCATGCAGCCAGAGCCTAAGAGCAACTCTGTTATCTATATTTATGTTCTTGTTTTTATACATCTCACCAAGCCTATGAGTGAAGTAGACATCACCATTGTTTCCTTTTCACAGCCTATAATCTAATTCCTCTCACTAAAATATCCCAGCTAGGCTCAATCTAGCACAGACTACAGTGAAGAGGCAGCTCTCACTGCTCTGCATATTTGTGGTTAAGTCAACAAGATGTTTGTTTTGGTGGTTAGTCAAAGAAAAAAAAAAGCAGAGCAAAATCTGAGATCCACAATCAAAATGAGGTTGGACATTGCCTTATCTCTCACTGAATTGCAGGACTAGCTATGCATAGCATCTGCTGCCTTGAGCTAGACTGATGTCTGTCTAACCTGAGAGATCACCAGTGATGGTGAATTGTAGCATCCCTGTGCCATCTATTTCCCTGCCTAGTGGAAATTAATGAATGGATAAGTGCACCTTAGTGACTCTGCTGTCACCTCCTCTTGGATTTTGTGATGGCTATGAGGAAGGGAAGCAGACATGGGCAATGTTATGCCTGGGCAGTGCCTAGCTCTTGTAGCATGGCATCTTGTGATCCTCAGGGGACTAGTGCTGATGCTGCACAGGAGTCGTCTGGCTGTGGGTGCTCACATTTTACACCGTATGGAGTTACCTCTCAGCACTGCGGAGAGTAGGACAAATTGACACAAGCCAGATTTCATGATTTTTTTATTGGTAATGCTTTCTGAACTTGAGGGATGATTAGCTCAGTAATGATGAACTTTGCAGCCTATCATAAAGCTGATGTTCTGAAAGCAGACAGAAAGTGTGCAAACTTCTTCCTTGTCAGCATAACAACAATAACGAGGTTATAATGTCAGCAATGTTAATTGAAATTCCACCAAAGCCGGGTATATAAAACACAGTACAATAATCTACAGCCAATTAAGCTTCATTGTAAAGTGACAATGAACTTAGCTGCAAATGATTACAGAGCTGGAAACTGTGGCAGTGAGATCCATTTGTTTCCCTGTGTTTATCAAGCTGACTCGAATGGACTAGTTTTGTCTGCAAAAACAGGAATCACTTTCCTAAATTTGTCTTTGGTTGTTGATTTACACCTCTCAATCTAGATGATCTTTGAGGTCCCTTCCAACCTAAACCATTCTATGAATGAGATGCACCATTTCACAGTATCACAGTAACTGACTGTGATCAATTAATTATAAATACCACTGCCATCGGACCAGCCAGTTAGCAGGAAAGCTATGGATAATCTTTTTGGCAATTTCTCACACAGTACTTACTGCCTAGTTTTAATTTTCACAGAATCATAGAATATCAGGGGCTGGAGGGGACCATGAAAGATCATCCAGTCCAACCCCTCCACAGAGCAGGATCACCTATACCAGATCACACAGGAATGCCTGCAGGGGAGTCTTGAACGTCTTCAGAAAGGGAGACTCCACAACCCCCTTGGGCAGCCTGTACCAGTGCCATCCTCACAGTGAAAAAATTCTTCCTCATATTTACATGAAACTTCCTCTGCCTCACATTCAGTCACCTGAAGTCGTGCTACAAGACAGACCTGTCTAAATTGCTTAATCCCAGTATTGCAAGGTTCTGTCTTGATCCCACTAACAGTTCATAAGGATTCAAACAGGAGGGTAAGAGCTGTGACTCATGGCCAGTGTATCTTGGCACTTACCTCGAAGAGGAGATTTTTGTAACTCATTGGAGAGCAGGCTGCATTGCCTGGTGTGCAATTGCTAAACCTCTGAGGGCGAATGTTTTCCTCCTCAACGTAGATTCCTGTACAAATTGTTTCTGTGCAAAGTCACTCAGCACTTGGATGACTCAAACAATGAAAACAGCAAGAGGGTACCTATCCCACTCAGCAGTAAGTGCCATAAAGGCTGAACTCCTCTCTGCTGATGCTCTGCCTCGTGTTATTGCTTGGAAAAAGCTCCCTTGATAAAATTCCAGGAGACACCAACATGATTACTTCTCAAAAATGAGAGGCAGCTGCTCATCAATAGATTTGTCTAGACCACAATACTTGTCATTTCTCCAGAGTATTGTCACAGCACAGCAAGCAAAATGAGAACAAACTCATCATGCCCAAGATATGCCAGGAACAGGAGAGCTCATCCTTAAATGAACAGGTACTTAGTCACATGAGAGATGAAAGAGAGCTCTTCCTCACGCTAACCCAGGCCATTTTTGGTCATTAAACTGAATCCATTCAGGATAGGGACCAGTTGTTCAGACTGAGCAGTCATTGCAGCTGCCAAATTTTATTTTCCATTTCTTCATGTTCTGCAGTTCTTTATTTTGTCTCCTCCTTCTAAAAAGTGTTTGATCTGTCCTCAGGCTTTTTCTCATTATAGCCTTGCAGACTTCTGTCTCTTTGCTTATGAAGTGACCTCCATCACAAATACCTATGGTTTTAATGCCATGGTGGTAGCACTTCTGGCATGTTGTTATAGCAGTTGCGCATACTGCGTATCTTAGCATGTCCCACACTGTATCACTGAAATGAAATATCTATGTCCTATCAGGTACCTGTTTGTTTTGAAAGATATATTGAAGCACCCATCCCTTTTCATTGCACTTGCTCTGTACTCCCAGTGCTGATACATTCCTTTTGTAATGCAGTGAGCAGAAGTATGTGTAATTCTCAAGCAAAGAGTCAACAGTTTATTTATGCAGTGGCAGCAAAGGAACCAGTCTCTCCTGGAATAAACGTGTGTGGCACAAATAAATTAGTGTTCAGAATCAGAACTGAGCTAGGCCAAGTGAGAGGTGAGCTTGTTCAGGGGGAATATAGGTTGTATGGCTGAAAGTTCCGATTGTACTTGTGATGGTTTGGGTGTCTCCCGCCCCCCCACACTTTTAGAAATTACCCAGACTAGACTCAGCCGGCTCTGGAAATTTGAATGAAGCTTATATTTACAGCTGGCACGATTTACAAGCAGATATTTACAGTATATACAGTTATAGACAGAAATATACAAGGTAAAAAAGCTAATACAAACACAATTCCCCTCCCAGAAACCTGAGTCCCCAGGAGGGGCTCTCAACCACCCCTCACCTTCCCCCTACCCCTCTCAACCTTACCCCAATCCCAAGGAAGAATGGAGGTTTGGCCAGAGGGATTAAAAAGCAAGGTGAAGCAGCCAAGCAAAGGGAGGGTGAGGTTAGAAAGCAAGATGGAGTCCAGCTAGCAGCCTCAGCTTCTCCCCAGCAGGCAAAGAGAAGAGGACAGCCCAGCACGAAGTGCAGAGCAGAAGTGACCTTATCTTTTGTTTTGCCTTTCTTTTGTATACATCTCAGCAAGACTGTGAGCGAAGTAGACCTCACCATTGTTTTCATTTCTCAGCCTATCATCTAGTTCTTCTCACCAAAACATGCTAGCTAGGCTCAAACTAGCACAGTACTTGAATTGCTGGCGTGGAGCAGAAGTTGGTGGCAGGACCTTTGAGGAGGGAAGATGACAAGGTCATACTGCTCCTTCCTGACTTTCTCATCCTGCAGTGAGCTGGAGATTTGTTTCTTCTTAGGGCTTGTTTTTTTTTGCAGCTGAGCACATCTCCTGGCTGCCAGTTTCAACTCTGCTCAGCCCAGCCCTCTGCTGTGCACGAAGCCCAAGATTTACAGCCTGGCCTCAACAGATATGGCTTACACTGATGTTGCCCACCTGCACTCAGTTGTTTTTTTAACCTCAGACTGCTGAAGTGTTTCCATATCAGTTTAATGCTACAGAACATTTTACTTGGCTTGAAGGAATTTCACAGATCCGTGCTCTCACTTCTCCCTTCTTCACCCCACCAAGCACTGCCCCAAAGAGGAGCCTCAGCCCACACTAGCAAGAGCCAGATGTAAGGAATATCTTATGTGGGGACTGTTTCTGCAGGCTGTATGAAAGTACCTCAGGGGAAAGAGGTTGAGCTGCAAATGACTTGTTTCCATTTACAGATAAAGTTACTTCATATGTGGCAATTTCTGGGAAATGACACTTAGTGGGAGTATGACTCTCTTAATAGTTTTACCATTAGCAATAGGCTGTGCTAATTGATAGCTGAGTTTCTGAAGGCTTTGTTTGTGCCTTTCAGGGTATTTTCTGCAACAGGCTATTCCCTAGTTCTCGTAGTGCCATACAAGGACACTTTTTTTTTTTTTTTTTGGTCTGGTAGAAAAAAATGGACAATGTATGGAAAAATTAATAGGATAGAAAGGGTTTTGAGTCTGTGTTCAGCTTTTGTGTGCTTGTAACAGAGATTACAAACTTGCAGAAAAGCAGAGGGTGGACTTCGATGACATACAAAGAGTCCCTGTCAACCTCAGCATCTCTTTGATTAAGAGGCATCATGCTAAAATCAATTTAAGGCAACACAGGGAAATAAATCTTACGTACACACAAGGCTGTGGGCAGAGGGAAAGGGCAAAGCCAAAAAAAAAAAAAAAGAAGTGAAAGTTCCCTTTTTTCGTTTGTTGCTTACACTGATCTTATCAAACAAAGCAATGTATACTCCTTGCAGAAATGAGCACAGAAGGGGAGAGCCTGTTAGAGAGAAATAAAGGCCTGGTTTCCAGCAAGGCACATGGATAACAGCACTGTCCTCTTTTCTGAACAGCACACACAGCTGTGCTTTCTTCCTACTACCTGTTTGAAGCAAACAGAACTCTTCTGTAATTCATTTCAACTCTAACATCTTTCAGAGGTCACATCAACAGCAGGCAGTTGTCTGAAAGTGGCAGTTTTTGCATAGAATCAGCAGGAGTATTTCAGGCTGGGCTGAAGAAATGTTTGTAGGAATCTGCTTGCAGGTTTATGTGGAATTTGTTTGTGTCACTCCAGTGCTAGCATTTTTACTCTCACAAGCATTGCAGTTTCAAGGGAAAAAAAAAAAGAAAAAGGAAATATTTTTTAGGAAAAAAAGAAGACTGACACAACACAAACCCTTCCTCTGAACAAGGGATATCAAAACCTCAAATTATTTACTGCCTGGATGGTAAACATCAGTAACTATTATTTATTTATACTTTCCACATGGTAGGTTTTGTTATATAAAAAGCTTTAATAGCATGCAGTGTGGTCTGTAGGTTGCATGGGGTCCGTGCATGCTTCCGCCTGTTGTGTCGCTCAGACACTGCCAGGAAACTCACACTGATCTTCTGGTACACATGCAGGATAGATCTCCCTCTGACATCTCTCCCAACATAGGTGCATCTGCTAACCACCTGCTGCTTTTCCTGACAGTGGGATGAATTCTGGAACATCTGAGCAAGTGCTATGTAGTCTATGTTTGAGGGAAGAAGATGATGAAGTGTTCAGATGGTGTTCATGGCTGTAGGTACCTGTGAGTCACAAAGACAGGTGAGACTGAGGAAGGAGTTGTGGCTACAAGACCTCTGCAGCGAGAGGCTGGAGCCACCTCTGAGTAGGAAGAACCCAGCAGAGGTAGGCTCCTGAGAATTCCAGACATGTGGCACTTTTGAATTTACATTGTGGGCAGATGCTGGATTTAGATCCTTCTATGTACTTAAGTCCTGTTTCCTTTCCATCCTGACTTCTACTTGTGCCTCGTGCTGACTGCAAGGATTGGAAGGGCTCAGTAAATGTTTCAAGGCCTGCTAACTGAACTCAATATACACTTGTAGTCTAGATGCCATTAGAATGATTCATAAGCAGGTTTTGCTGACCCTCAGGTTTGCGAGTTAATCTTGACTCCAGCCAAAGGTGGGCCTAAATTAGAACTTGGGTTCTCAGCCTTTCCAAATTTGGGGGAAGCTTGAGTTTGGGCCTGACTCCTGGTGATGTGGTCTCCTTCCCAACCCCATTAGTTGGCCAGGGCTCCTCATTCTGTATCTCTCAAAAACATCCATCTCATTTTGTGTACCTAGCACACGGCAGTCAAACTATCACAGAATTAATTTATTTCACAGTCATTTAAGGTGGCCAATAACGGATGCTTTGGGTGAGATGCAAGAGGCTGTGCAAGGGTTTATTTCAATCCCTGTTTTGAAATTTTGGCTGTGGGAACAGGACAGATTCCTTGATTTTTGCTACACAGCCCTTGCTGCTCGGTGTTTTCTTCACTGCATGCAGAGGGACGTTGACAGGACTGTGGTTCTCCTCACTCAGAAGTCCTTGCCCAGGATGTGCTTTGTTCTGTGCCTAAGTTACTTCTTCAGCCTGCTTTTAAACATCTAGCATCAGTCTGCTTTGGCAATCATACAGAAAAAATGTCTGAAAGAGATTTTAGAGAGAATGAATCTCAGGTGCTTCTGCTTCTGACTTTCAGCATCTTTATTGGTTTGTTATGAGGAGTAAGTCTCTATGTGCATAACCCCTGGGGCTCTTGTCCCAGTAATTGGACAGAGCTGTCTTCTGCATAGGAAGATGACTGAAGAGAGTGATGATTTATTAGTTGCCTTACCACAAATTCATTTTATTATAACAGTGATAGGAAATGTCCCAATTCTCTAAAATTAAATTAAAACTGAAAGCGGTTTTACAACACACCAGACTGTGGCCAACATGTAGTTGTTACTGCTTTCTCCCCCAGAAGTGCAGCCTAGCCCATGCATATTGAAGTGGCACAGCATCTTAAACAGATAAGCTACCAGCTGAACAATATCTGGAAAGATGTAGCAAGTAAGATAAACACAAACCACTGACATTGACTCTGAATAACCTTATCCTAAGATCTAAATGACTTATGTGGCTGCTGTATTATTTTATTGAGCCAAGACCCACTTTTAATGTTTTGGTTAGAGAGTAGCATGTCAGAAATTCTACTTACTGTTAATAAACACACGAAAAGAAATAGGTTTCCACAAAAAAACCCAACCCCAGATTAAGCTCAATTTCATCGGGAATGCTATTAATTCCTGTCAGCATCTGCTGCCTGTTCATGTAAGATAATAGATACCCTCCTTGGATTGTTTTTAACTTGCTTTGGATGTACATTTTCTGAAATGAGATGGAATTTCAGTTTGTGACTCTAGGACATTATCTTGGTCAGCTCTTGTTTGCATCGGTTCTAATCACGTCTGTTGCCTTTATTAGGAGAAGGATGAGGCCCCTGGTTTAAATGAGACACGTGTTGCTGAATACCCACTCGCAGCTTGAGGGGAATCTAGCAGTGGTTTTGACAAGAAAAACCATTATTCATCATGCCTCATTTAGCAGGCATCAAATTTTACATTTTCCCTCTGCCAGCTATTCACTCTCCCGCCCCTTCTCATCAGTCAAATACAATTAATATCACCTTAGCTGACTGTTCACTTTGATTATCCAGTCTGCTACTGTTACCAGTTTCCTTTCTTGACGTTAGCAAACCCTGAATAAATGATTTATAACCTGGTTAAAACAGTATTGCTGGCATGTATGCATACCTGAGTTTCTATTGTGATTTTTACCCCAAGTACCTCTGAATTATATGTTGCTATGATGTTTCCTTGTGCTTTGACTCCTTACTAGTCTCGGTATTCCTGACTATCTTTCACTCTTTCACTGAGATTTTCTTGCTGCTAGGGGCTCTTCTGCACAGTCTCTTATTGACTGCTCTTCAGAGAAAACTAATTTTTTTCTTTCTTTTTTTTTTTTTTAAATCCTTATTGCTCTTTTACCTTCCTTGAAAGTTGCTGAAGTGGTGTGTGACCCTAAAATAACACCTTTGACATTTAGTCAACATCTTGTGCTATCTCAGTTCAACAGGGTCCTCCAGCTGGTGTTCCCTACTGCTCAGAAGCTCTAACAAAGGAGAGCTATCAGTGTGGAGTAGGTGGTTGCTGAGGTTAAATTATCCAATTTGCTGGACCTCCTACTGGTAGCTATTGCCCTGCTTCTTCAAATACACATTTTTGCTGTGTGTAGCCTGAATGTTGCAAATGCTTCTAAGGTATTTGAGTTGCCATTCTGTGTGAATCAGCTCTGAGAGATCATTGCTGAGATCAAAGAAACCAGATGTGGACTTGAAAGAGTCTGTGTGGATTTACATTCCTCAACCTGCAGCTGGAGAAAGGTTCGCCACAGTGGTGGGCTGCCTTGCTCTCTGTCCCATTGAGTTTTTAGCATCCTACAACACCCTCAGGCATTGGAATGGGCTGCCCAGGTCAACACCGTCCCTGGATGTGTTTAAAAGTTGATGGATAAGGTATTTTCAGAATATGGTTTAAGGGTGAACTTTGTAGAGTAGGGGTAACAGTTGCAGTTGATGATCCTGAGGGTCTTTTCCAACCTGAATGTTTCTGTGATTCTTTTCTGGGAGTTATCTATATTTTAGAAGCAGTGATTCTTGCTGCAAATGTGATCCAAACCTTTCATTGCAAATCTAGAAAGAGCATTGTACTGTCTCTGAATTAGGATGTTAGTGTGAAAGCTTCTCCTGAATAATTTGTTATCCTGCCCTCCTCGAAGGATTTTGTTTAGTTGTCATGGAGGACCATCAGGCAGTCAGAAGCATTGTGGCTGTGTATTGGTTTCTTTGGCTAATACTTCCTTAACCTGGATTCCACTTTGTCTTTTACTGGCTTGCTTGCTGGAGGCTTGCAGGGTTGTGTTTTCCACTTTTAACACTAATGGGAGCCCAGTGGATAGAGGTCCATCATGGGAAGTATCTACTGGCTCCTAGTTTTCTGTTTGCCAGAGTTCTGGCAGAAGTTACCTCACTCCACTGGTGTGGGACTGGCAATATCTCACACTCAGAAAAAGGCAAGTTGTTCTAGAAATCTAAAAAGCAAGCTGTCCTGCTGTGTCTGGTTTGAAACCAGCTTAAAGTGTCCTTACCATGGATGCTGAGAACAGCTTACACCATATGATTATTCAGTTGTCCTCTAACCAAAGTTTCTCAGACTTCACTCGAATGTAAACTGTTTTCAAAGACAAAGTGTCTTGTGGGGATCTTATATCTATGTTTCCTCAGTTCATCTATTGTTTTGATGCCTACCAGAATTTTCATGACAGTAGGCTATTACTTATGTGGGAAAGTGTTATTTAGAAAGGCTTTAATGATTTTGTAGTTGGTTTTATATAAACCAATTAATATCAATTAGTCTTTAAAATCAAACATCCGAGCATTCATTAGAAGACAAATTTTCCCTCTTTGCATTGAGGCTTTAAGGATGCAGCTGGAGTTTCTTTGCTTCCTCTGGCCCAAGGAATATTTAAGAATTCCATGAACAGTAGAATGGCTTCAATCTTGGGTCACTCTTTGTCCTCAGATACCTAAAGCATCAGAAGATGTACCAGGGAGGGGAGGAGGTCTGCAGGCTCCCATTGACACTTACTGGCTAATATGTAGTTAAACGGTAGCACTGGCCCCATCATCCATGCTGCAGGTGCTTCTGCCCAGGTCAGCAGAAGCTGTGCACCTGATTTTCAGGGTTTCTCAGTTCTGAAAGCTGGCAAACTACCTAGGAGTGCTGAGAAACTAAGTATTATATTGCCCAAATTAGTTGATGAATCTAGCTTGGAGAGCCTTATCACTTGCTTATTTTAATTTCATGAGTTCCTAGTGTCCAGAGGGATGATCAAGATCTCATTGTGTTAAATGCTACATAGACATGGAGAAAGAGTCTTGCCCTGTAGGTCTTTCAATCTACATACAAGATTAGAGAAACAGAAATATCATGCAAGTACAATAATCAGATGATAAGTGGTAAATGTTGCATTAGTTCCACATTAGATTTTCCCCTCTTATTTTCTTGTTATATTCCTTTACTCTTACCACCAGATATCAGAGATAAAGAAAGAACTGATGCTTTCCACTCCTATTAGTGTATCTCACCTGTGGCAAAAGAGCAGCTGGCATTTTGTGGTTTATTATAGTTTATATTTTTTTCCTTAACATTTAATATTATTAGAAGTGTTAGCATCAATTACAGTATTTTTCACTATTATGGTGCTCAAGGAGTGATAGAGATAGGAGCTAGTCTCTTCCAACCTGGTTGATTCTATGATTCTATAAGGCTTTGGAATGGACTGCCTGGGAAGGTGGTTGAGTCACCAACCCTGGATGTGTTTAAAAGTCGTTTGGATGTGGTGCTTGAGGATATGGTTTAAAGGTGAACTTTGTAGAGTTAGGGCTAATGGTTGGACTTGATGATCCTGGGAGTATTTTCCAACTGGAATGATTCTGTTATAAGCAAAGAATTAAACTGATTTCTAGCTGGTTCTGCTACTTTCAGGAAAGTGAAAATACTTTTTCTGGGGGACAAAAAAGGCTCAGAAGCAAGCACCACCTTGAGCTCCAGCCCTCTTAAGAGACAGCAGAATTTTGCTGTCAGTAAAAATCTGCTTTTCCCAGCTTTATAGCTATGTGATGACTTCTGTGCATAAACTAGTCAGTATGCTTCTCCTGAAGGTTTTGCTTCACTGAAACACAGCAGTCAGATGAAATAGTTGAGCCATGTGTGAAAAGGAGTCAAGTTTCTTCTGGTTTTCTGATCTACACTGCCCATATCTTCAGTAGATTTCATTATTTGGCACACCTGTGAGTTTAGTGAAGCATGGTACACATGACAGGAGGTTTCAGGTAAGCTGTACCAGCATCTGCCACTTGCCATAGTGAGATGTGGGAAGAATGAAAGAAATCACAGTCCCATTGTAATAATTGCTAACTCTCGCTGCACTCCAGTGAGGACAGTACTCTAGCCCAGTTAGGGCTGGGCTGGCCACTAAATGAGAGACAGATGTTCTCCAGTAGTCTCTCTCCTTTCCCAGAAGGGAAGAGAAAGGGAATAAGGAAGAGAGAATGATGAACTGAAAAAAGAAAAGGAGAACTACTTCAATGAAAGCAGTAACAACAAAATGAAATACATACAAAGGTCTACAAACTCAGTAGCCAGTGTCACCAATATCTTTTTGACGGTCTGCAGCAATAAGACAAGGAGCAGCAGCTACAAATTGGAATGCAGAAGGTTTTATCTCAACATGAGGAGAAACTTCTTTACAGTGAGGGTGACAGAGCACTGGAACAGGCTGCACAGAGAGGTTCTGGAGTCTTTTTCTGTGGAGACTTTCAAAACCTGCCTGTATGCATTCTGTGTGGACTACCCTAGGTGATCCTGCCTTGGCAGAGGTGTTGGATTTGATGAGCTCTGGAGGTCCCTTCCAACCTCTAATATTCTGTGATTCTGTGATCACCACTGATGCTGTGGGTGGGCACCCAGAAAGTCTCAGTCTGGCCTTAGAAACAGACAGGAACCAGATTCAGGAACTTGTGGATCAGGAGCAAAAGCAGATTGAACAGAATCCTCTGCAGATGTCTGCCACAGAAGAAGAGCTTGACCCTTGTGATGCTTCAGCTTTGTATCAAGTATGATGTCCCTGGAATGGGATATCTTATTGGTCAGTTTAGGGTTGCGCCTCTTGTCTGTGCCTTCCTACAGGTGCAGTGTTTTACTGTGCACACCAGGTTTGGCAGTGAGCTCGGTCTGCATATTGGTCCTTGGTATTGACTAGAAACACTAAGCTTCTAGAAGCAGGCACTCTGCAAAAACATGCTGTCAGAAAGTCCAGTTACTTAGCAGAGGCTTTGATGAAATGTAAAGTGATCAAGCAGAATTAGTTCTATTCTAACTCAAATCAGGACATGTGCATTGATAAGGGCATGTTTCTGGCTTCTCTTAAACGATTCCACCTACAGATTTTTTTCTCTTCTGTCCTATGTGGGGAGGATCTTAAACATGGTTTTGCTTTACTGCTATTTGGTGGTTTGCTTGGGGATAAATCTAACAACCAACTTCTGCAATGATGAGGTCCTAAACTCTAAAGATGTTCAAAGCACTGTCTTTGAAAAATTAAAGAAAATAAAAGCTTTAATTCAAAACCTGAACGTTTAGGAGGCTCAGTGATACAAGTCCTTTTCCTGACACAAGTTTCATGTAGTGTCAGCATCATGAGGACCACAAAATTTGCCCTTCACTTTTCAAGAGAGCCCTACATTTTCTCTCATTGCAGCCCCATTTCCCACTTCCGCGGCAAGAATTTTCCTGGACCTATCTTGGCTGTCATGAAATCGCATATTTAAAATTACTTAAAGGCTCATTCCTCAGCAGAGCTTACCCTTAAGGAACAGTTCTGGACAGTTTGGGAAATGTCTTTCTCCTCACCGCTTTCCGCGGCAGGCACTAGATGGTGCTGCATTACTGAGCTTTGCTGCAGAAACCATCAATTTCAGCCTGCTTTGCTCTCCCGTGCATGGGAAAGAGTAGAGCTTCTCTAACTACTTCTCAAACTACTTTGGAAACGTGGGTATAGTGGAAAGATCTTTTTCTAACCCTAAGCTTGATCTTTTGTCAATGCAGGGCCAGTTCCAAACTTGAACCTCGTTCCAGCCACATCTGCTTGTGTTTTTTTTCTGGAAGTGGTTCTGCTGTTCCTGTATTTCCTTGGTCTGTGTAGAATATCACAAAATCATAGAATCGCCTGGGCTGGGAGGGACTTCTAAAGGTCATCTAGTCCAAATTCCCTGCCGTGAGCAAGAACATCCTCAGCTAGATCAAGTCACCCAGAGATGCTCATCAGAGACCTGAGGTTACTTGTAGCTGCAATATCCCATCTATTTCTTTAATTTGTTCCTGTAATTCCCTGTCTTTCTCTTGCCTCCTTATCTACTCCCATTTCTTAACTTACTTCTTCCAATCCTGTTTAAAAACGTGAAGGGAAAAAACAAACCCTAACAAATTGTTTTAAAGAAATTTTCTGTGTTTTTCAACAGGAAAAAATATAAATTAAAAATCGTAGTGGATAGGTTCAAATTAATATTAATAAACAAATCAATAGTGACTACCACAAAAGCCAGTACAGGCAGGCTTTTCAGTACAGCACACACAGTGCTGTACAAGGGCTGTGCCAGACAGGTTTTTAAAACACCTTTTCTTGAGATGCTTCTGCATTTCTCCTTCAGACCCTCCCCGAAGCCAATTTTGTTGATTGCATCAATGAGGGTATAGGAATTTAACCAGATTCAGTCTATTCCCTATCTCCCACTACATGCTTTTGCTGGTTTGGATTACCAAAGTGCACTGTTGCAGTCAGATGCTGTTGTGGGAGAGATGTAAAGGATGATGTTCCAGAATTGAGACAGGAAGACCATTGTTACACCCCATTCAATCTGAGGATGACAGAATCATAGAATGGTCTGGGTTGGAAGTGACCTCTAAAGTTCATCTATTCCAATCCCCTCTGCAGCAGGCAGGGGCATCCTCAACTAGATCAGGTTGCCCAGAGCCCTGTTGAGCCTCACCTTGAATATCTCCAGGGATGTGGTCCCAGTCACCTTCCAGGGCAACCTGTTCCAGTGTTCCACTACCCTCACGGTGAAGAACTTGTTCCTAACATCTAATCTAAATCTGCTTTTCTCTAGTTTGGAGCCATTGTCCCTCACCCTATCACTGTAGGTCTTTGTAAACAGTCTCTCTCTATCCTTCTTGTAGGCCCCCTTCAGGTACTGGAAGGTCATTATTAGGTCTCCCCAGAACCTTCTCCAGGCTGAACAACCCTGGCTCCCTCAGCCTGTCTTTGTAGCAGAGGTGTTCCAGCAACCTTTGAGCCTTGAAGAAAGAGCTGAGAGATCTGATGTGCATAGTCTGAACCTGTTGATGAATGAGACTGATCTTGAGCTGTCCGCTTGGGTTTCTTGGAGGCTTTTATGTCTGCGGTCCAATCCTGCCTATGTCTTCAGGAAACAAGCATGAAAAATGTGATGTAGGTCCAAAATGTAGAGTTTGAAGGGCTTGAATCTGTCTCTGCTGCAGATCCAGAGGGAATGTGAAAGCTCAGTTGAAGATGTGAAGGGTTGCTGGGCCAGAGTCATTCCTCCAGATTTGCTTTCAGTGTTTCTTCAGATTCTTGCCTCTATTTAGGGTGCATCTTTGCAAAACACTGTAAGTGTCTGTTGCTGAAGTTATACTGAAGATGTAAAATATCATCCAAAATGAGAGTATTTTCCCATTACTGCTGACTGAGCTTTTGCACAATGTTAGTTAAAATGGATGGGGGGAAAAAAAAGCATCGAAATAGTTTTGGCACAGAACTGTGGTAAAATGTATTGCAATATGACCATTGTATTAAGAAGGAGAGAATAAAAAAGATATGGGAAATTTAATGTGATAGAGGCTGTGTGAGAGCTTGGGTTGCCCTCAGAATTACCCAAGCAAAATCCAGCTGAACTGTGTGTTTCAAATCCTGAGACAGGAGAAAGAGCAGCACATATTAGTCTCTCATCTGCAGGAAAATAGTTAAAATGACAACAAAGACAAGAAAACCTACATTTCAATTTCAATGCATCTGTTTGAATTATGGCTATTTGGTACTTTTGAGGATAAATTGCATTTGAAATGGAATCTTTCTAATGACTTATCTTTCAGGCAGGTATTGTGCACACCTTTTTAATGCATTTTACATGTTTGGAGGGAGGAAGGGGGGGGGGGAAAGATGAATTATGAAGAAGTTAAGAGGAAAATAATTTCAGAAGGTAATGGATGAGCTCTGTCTGGAAGATTAATCAAGGCAGTTGCAAGAGAGTGCCAAAAGCATAACTGAAGTAGAACTAAATATCTGATTGTAATTAAAACTTTAGCCTTCTAATAGCTCCATGAAAGATATTTTAATAAACGTGAAATGCACTTTCTAAATGGCACGCTAACTTTTAATGACTTGGGTGTTTTGTTTGATTAGTAACCTGGACTGTTAAATTAAAGCCAACTGCAAATGCATGATAAAATATTGATGGTTTCAGGCAAATGAATTGGGGGAGTTATGCTTGACAGATTTTTGGTATCATTAAGGATTTTAACTGGTGGAAAATATATATTGCCGGTGCTTAAAGATAGTTAAAGAGGATCTCGTCATTTATATGCCCTAGTTTTAATTTTACAGTAATAAGGGGGGGGAAAGAAGAATCCGAATTCTTCACAGATGGTTGGTCAAGAGAGGTCACTTAATTTAAAAAGTGTTATTTTAATTACACCTGTTTCTAATTTCTGGCATCAAAAATTAAATATTTGGTGGTGTTTGGTTATGTCTTCTCTTAGAACGCCTGCAGCTCTCTTGAGGCTCCTCTGTGTTTTGTATCTGGGTGTTCAAGGAGGAAGAGTGGTAGAAAGAGTTTTATTATTTCCACTTTAAGCAGCTTTATTGGAAGCTAATTAAATTAAAAAACAGCCCCATAATGGTGTCTGCAGGTTCAGAAATAACTAGCATGTGGGATTTCCAAAGGGAATGGGGATGGTCCCAAGATTCAGCCTCTTTTTAAGATAGATTTATTACATTATCAAAATCCAGCAGCTTCCCCAGCGTCTTCACACAATAGCAAATGAGAGACTGGGTAAAATGGTAGAAGTTTAGGTGGCTCCTGTTAGTTCTCATCAGCTTAGAAACAGCTCTTACTAAGGTGTGCTCTGGTTTTATTGTAATGCTGTAGACTTCACACAGGTTTGACTGCTAACCCATTCTATTCTAACCTATTCTTCATGCGAAGAACAGAGATCAAAATAAGGCACAGCACCCCGAGCAGGGTTAATAGAGCAGTACTTCACAGTGGTTTTAACAGATGTGATTTCACTGGAGAGGAAGGGAACATAATGTCTTTTTCAAAAGCTGGAGTGACAGCTGGAGTGAAATCATACTTCCACTGAACTCAAAAGGATGCCTTGTCAGGGATTTTCATAGGGCTAGGTGTTCTCTGAAGCTGCTGCACAGCCATTACAGCTTTCTGTCTCCTCCACTTATTCTAATTTCTGTTCCTTGTGTCCAGTCAGCTGCTTGCTGTGCTCTGATTGCTCCCATGACAGTGCTCCCCCTGACCTGGGCACCTGCCCCTACTTAGGGGTAAGTTCAAGGGCCAAGACCAGTGTGAACCTCTACAGGGAAAGCAGGAATGTACGACAACCTTTAGGTAATGTCTAATGACCGCACAGTCCTAGGCAGAGTGCTAGGTGGCTCAGTAGACTCTGAACTGCTTTGTAGTGTCTTTTGACCAATATTTTTTTCCTGGGAAGGAAGGACCTGTGAGTTAGAGAAAAATCTAAATGACTGTGTACAGTGACAGAAAGCCTTAGAGACACTGACTATAGTTGTGCGTCTGGATGCAACTTGTGACCTGATGCCTTAGAGAGGCTTCAAGGCCTGTGATGGTGGTTTACAGGATTACAGGATGTTAGGGGTTGGAAGGAATCTCCACAGATCATCGAGTCCAACCCCCCCTGCTGGAGCAGGACCACAGTATCTAATACAGGTCAGACAGGAATGCATCCAGATGGGTCTTGAAAGTCTCCAGAGAAGGAAACTCCACAGCCTCTCTGGGGAGCCTATTCCAGTGCTCTGTGACCCTTACAGCAAAGAAGTTCTTCCTCATATTTAAGTGGAACTTCCTGTGCTGTAGTTTATACCCATTACCCCTTGTCCTATCACAAGGCACAAGTGAGAAAAGTTTGTTCCCTCCCTCTTGACCCCCAGCCCTCATATATTTGTAAATATTGGTTAGATCCCCTCTAAATCTTCTCTTCATCATACTAAAAAGCCCCAGGCCCCTCAGTCTCTCCTCGTAGGGCAGTGCTCCAACCCCTTAATCATCTTTGTAGCCCTCCAAGTTCTTTTGTATTTCTTGTTATGTTCCACTTGCTTTGTTTCTCCATGGGCATTAGAGACCCCAAGACCCACTAGCCACCTGAGGTTGATCTTATGCTTGTGAATATTTCAGCCAGAGTATTGGCAAAACCAGTACCTTGGAGTGCAGTCTTTTCAGGGCCATCTTCTCATTGAGTCATGTGCAATACTGAGCACACTGCTGGTTGCACGACCAATAAATTATAACTCCTTGGAAGACTCTCATTTGTCAGAGAAAAATGTGTCCATGTTCAATAAAAGATTCTGTCACTGTTGCTGTCTGCAGCTCTTTCAGATTTATATATGCAGCTGATGATGAGCCGTTCAGTGTGATGGGTGTGATGTGTCTTTCCAGTTGGACAGGATGACCACAAATGTTATTAAATTCCACCAGCCTGCTGATGGAAGACAAAATCTGTTCTCACATGGTATCAGTACTACCAGCATAGGAGATAATGCAATGTTTATTTATGTACAGGAGGCCATAGATAAATTTCCCATATTGTGAGCCTTGTGGAATGCTGAACGCTCATAAATGATGTACCAACTTTATCCTGGCAGGACTGGCAGATATAAACACGGTGATGTTCCTGACTGGCTCAGTCTTACTGTCATCCAAATGGCTCAGTATATAATGTAAAAGCATGTCTGAGTCAGTGAATGCCCATTTTTGAGTGTGGCCAGATGGATTTCTACTTTGTAGGCCCTTGTTTGATGTCTAAACTTGCCTCCCACGCGCTCTTGGTATCAGCATGCTTGGAAGCAAACCTTGATTTAAGCTGTTTATGGAGCTTCCACGCTGGTGTTCACAAATCTGCTGACGTTCAGCCAAAAGGCTGGCTTTATTCCTTCACCAGACGGTTAGCAACACAGTTGGAAAATTATTACCCTAAAAAAAACACAGACTAGATTGGGGGTGGAGGTTCTGGTTGTTGATTTCAGGTGGAATGGTATAGGCAGTGTGGTTTTCTCTTGTTTCTCCCATCGGGCAGGTGGATTTCTCTGATTCTTCCTTTTGAACAGCTTGTCATGTTGCCCAGGGAGGTGGTTGGTACCCCATCCTTGGAGATATTCAAGGTGAGGCTCGACAGGGCTCTGAGCAACCTGATTTACTTGAGGATGTCCCTGCTGACTGCAGGGTGGGGTTTGGGCTGGATGACCTTTGCAGGTCCCTTCCAGTCCATCCCATTCTATAATCTGGACTTTTTTCAAACTGCCCACCTAACTTTTTTGTCACTAGATATGTGTGCACCTCCCTCTGAAAGACGATTGAGACTCAGAGTCGACTGGGAGCCAAGTCATTCCAGGATCCAGCAAAGATGTAATGAGAGCATCCTTTGGCTGAGGAACTTTTGGCACCTCTCAATCTGAGGGAAATTAAATTCACATGTGTGGTGGTTAAACTCAGTATTTTTCTCCCATGTGCACTGCTCAAATGTTGGTAGGATTTAATGTTTCATGCTCTGTACTTTTTGATCTCTTCTTCTGGCTGTATTTTTCCTCTTCTTTCTTTCTTTCTTTCTTTCTTCTTTCTTTCTTTCTTTCTTTCTTTCTTTCTTTCTTTCTTTCTTTCTTTCTTTCTTTCTTTCTTTCTTTCTTTCTTTCTTTCTTTCTTTCTTTCTTTCTTTCTTTCTTTCTTTCTTTCTTTCTTTCTTTCTTTCTTTCTTTCTTTCTCTTTCCTCTCCTTTCGTTCTCTAGATCCCTCTGCTTTTTCTTTTAGCCCGATTATTTTTTATTTCATTTGTATCAGGTGAGAACAAGAAAATGGTTAAGAGTTGCAAGTCCTGGCTTCTCCTCCTAACAAAGAGGTTTTCTTTTCAAATAAGAAAACCAGGGTGTTTTTTTTTCCTCCTGGGCAAGTGTATCTATCTATGCTAGGAATCAGTACTGAGTCCAGTTTTGTTCAATATTGTCATTGACGACCTGGATGAGGGCATTGAGTGTGCCCTCGTCAAGTTTGTTGATGGTACAAAACTGGGGGTGGCTGATACCTTGTCAGGCTGTGCAGGACAGGCTGGAGTGCTGGACGAAGGCTAACCAGGTGAAGTTCAATAAGAACAAGTGCAGGGTCCTGCATCTGGGGAAGAATAACAACAGGCACCAGTACAGGTTGGGACTGCCCTACTGGAAAGCAGCTCTGTGGAGAAAGACCTTGGAGAGCTGGTGTGCTAGTTTGAGCCTAGCTAGCATGTTTTGGTGAGAAGAACTAGATGATAGGCATGATGTACAGCAAGTTCTGCATGGGCCAGTAATGTGTCCTTGTGCCCAGGAGAGCCAAGGGCACCCTGGAGTGCATCAGTGTCTCGGTTCTAGTTTAAATTTCCAGAGACTCAAATATAGTTAATAGAACCAATAACAATTTATAGGATGCTTTTCCCTCTCCCCCACTTTTTCAAAGAAAAGGAATTAGATGTAGAGAAAAGGTAAAATACACCCAAATAAATAGTCTGACTTTGATTTGGAGGTTAAAAGAGAAAACTTTAACAATAAAAAAAAGGTATTTGAGGTAGGGGAGTTACAAAGAGGTATAGGGAAGACAAGCTACTATATATATATATATATACCCACATACATACAACCAGATTGATGGCAATGGATTTTGTCTGCCTCGTGGACTGATGGCCACGTGGTAAAACAAAGAGCAACAGGAACTGGAGGGTGGTGCTGGCAGGCAAGGAGGCCGGGCAAGAGAGAATGAAAGAGGAGGTTCCTCTGTTTTTATAGGGGTCTAGCCAGGAAGTGGGAGTGGGCTAAGCACTACACCTGGAATAAGTTTTGGACCCATTCCAAGGAGGAGTCAGGAGGATCTGGGGTCAGGGTCAAGACCACTTCCCCCAGGAGGGTTAACCCTTTACAATCAGGGAAAGTGTGGCCAGGGAGGTTCTTCTCCCCTTCTATTCTGCCCTGGTGAGACCACACCTGGAATACTGTGTCCAGTTTTGGGCTCCCCAGTTCAAGAGAGTCAAGGACCTGCTGCAAAGAGTACAGTGGAGAGCCACGAGGATGACTGGGGGACTTGAGAATCTCTCCTACAAAGAGAGACTGAGAGACCTGGGGCTGTTTAGTCTGGAGAAGAGAAGACTGAGAGAAGATCTCATCGATGTGTACAAATATCTGAGGGGTTGGTGTCAAGCAAATGGGGGCAAATGTCTTTTTGATGGTCAGCAGCAATAAGACAAGGAGCAATGGCTACAGATTGGAACATAGAAGGTTTCACCTCAGCATGAGGAGAAACTTCTTTACAGTGAGGGTGATGGAGCACTGGAGCAGGCTGCCCAGAGAGGTTGTGGAGTTATCTTCTCTGGAGACTTTCAAAACTCACCTAGTTGCGTTCCTGTGTGAGCTACCCTAGGGGATCCTGCCTTGACAGAAAGATTGGATTTGATCTCTGGAGATCCCTTCCAATTTCTAATGTTCTGTGATTCTGTGATATTGTTGCTAATTTCTGGAAAAACAAAAGAAAGGAGGCCCTCATCTAGTCATGTCGTAACACACCTGCAATAGTTACAGCAAACAGTAACAGCCTTGTTAATATTTTACTTGTTGTGCTTTTCATTCAGTCTCTCACTTTGATATGTAATTTGTATGAATTTCTAATCGTAACCTTTTATCCATTTCCCTGTCTCCTCCATCTGATCCCAGGATGTTTCTTTCCACTTAGATTTCTCATAATTTTCAAACTGCTGAATATTTCCCCTTCTAATTCTGACACTTTTCCCTCTTCTCTTTCTCAGGCTTCTGTATCCCAACCACTATTTTGCTAATGTATTTCATCAATTGGCCTTGCTTATTGTCAGACAGATGCAGCAGCTCACTCTTGCTGTTCTCCAAACTCTTTCCATATTTAGCCTGCTGATAAATATCCCATTCTTGTTCCCTCTGCATCCTTCACATAAGAACATTTGGTCAGGCCCTACAGCCTTCATCTCAAAGATTAAAAAAAAAGGGAGCAGGGAGTAAGGGTGAAGCAAGGGCCTCATCTGAGTCTATAGGAGGTTTGAGGAGTACCAGTCTCTGTGGGTAGGGACTCACAAGGATTTACTGTGCTGGGCATGATCTAGAAAGTTGTATCTCCGCTCTTTCTTCACTCCTTGCTGCCTAGGAATGCCCAAGCATGCCAAAATGGAGCAGGGGCACTGTGGTCGAATGCAATGTGAGTACTGATGGTGTGACAAGTGTCACATCTGGCCATTTTTATATTGCCTAGACTAGAAATCCTTCCAAGACAGACCCAGGAACCAATGTCTAGGTAGTGATGAGGTCTTGGCTTTCATCTGAGTGTTGAGACGAATGGTCACTCTTTTTCCTGGGTGGTATCAGTGTTCTGATACACTCCATGTTGATTTTCAGGCTTATCCTGTGCCTAAGGTAATGCAATAATATTGCAGGCACCAGAAAGGACACTTAGCATATCTTATGTGCTAGATTCTGAAGTTTGAAGCTATTCTCTTGCTTTCATTTGGTTGAGTACAAAGCCTCAAATGGCAGCAGCTAGTCTGCAGTCTCTTCCAGAATCTTTTCCTATTACCCTAGCTGAAGGCAAATTCATGAAGCACAAGATGACTGATCTCATGATGAGAGTATTCTTAGGTACAATATCAAGCAAGTAAATAAGCTTCCAGAGTGGTCACAAAATTCTGACATGTAACACTGGGTGTGTGAATGTGAATGTAAATGATAATGTGCTTGCTGGGGAGACCTTGGTTATCTGCCTTGCTGTTTACCATAGAAAGTAAAAGTTGCTTTTGCCATTAAAAGCATGTGGAAACAGAGTAAGAGGGCAATATCTGAAGCCACTGAAGAGCCTATAATGACAGCTAATGAAGCCAGGAAGAGACTTTCAGTATGAGACAGAGCTGTAACCTCCTGTCACCCTGGTCCAGGCTACATGACTGGAACTAGGAAATACGCTTCAGTATCTTGTCAGAACTCCTCTGTAACGCTCTGATTGAAGCTGCTTTGAAAGTGTGATCCTTAGTGGAATGTTGTGGTGGTGGTTTTTTTTTTCTTTAAAATGAAAAATGTTTTGTCGTGTTCCAGGTTACAAACTGTAGCTGGAGTAATAAAAGGTCCCTTTGCCATTCAGCATCCATTTCCTATTCCTTTGAAGCCCAGCATTTACTAGAAAGTAAACCAAGAGACTTCAGAAGTTTTATGGCAGTGTGGTGAGGCAGAGACATAAATACATGAGTAAAATAACTGATTATCTGGTACTGCCTTTGCTGCTAAACAAAATGGGGCCCACCCTTGTTCTCTCCGTGTCTGTGCTTTGTGTGCTCCCCAGAGTTCTAGCCTTCTGTGCCATATCTTTTATATAAGGGTACATCTCTTTGAAGTCTGGAGGGGAGAGGAAAGGAAAGGCGCCTTTTTCTTGACATCTTCTTTGCTATGCTGTTTTTCTTTGCTTGTGAGGATTAGAAAATATTCCACCACCTACTCCCTGTCTCCTCTCTCTCCAATTTGTTATATCATGAAAAGATAAGAAATACCTAGAAAAAGGTGTTTGCCATACCCAAGAAGGAGAAAAGAATACAAGAGGATGCAGTGTTTCTTGAAAAGTCCTTTCTCTTGCCAAGCTCCTCTTGTAATCAGTTAGAAATATCTCGAAACAAACAAGAAAACGTTTTTGTTTCTTCCCCCTGGTTTTGTCCTGGAAGGGAAATGTAAGTAAAATCACTGCAGAGCTTTTTCTGAGGGATCTCTGCTTGCCAGCGCTGTGGCTGTGCGCTGTGCCGCCAGCCCTGCGCCGGGCACGATGCGACCTTGCGGCTGCAGGGGGCAATCCAGCACAACCCAAGCTGCTTCGGCAGCGCTTGGAATCATCCAGCTCCTCCTGACAACAAAGGCCGAAATTGTGTTCGCGGTCTGGGGACTGCGAGGCTGTCTTCTAGCACAAGGACCAGTCTCTTTTGTGCTGTGATTATGTATTGTGCAAAGAGCCCTTCATCAGCTGCTGCCATATGTCCACTGGGCGTGATGGAGTTGCTTGTTTTCTCGGCAAGTGGATTGTTTTATTCCAGTGGAGAACTTTTTCTGATGCGGGAGGGCTGCTCTAGAGACCAGGTGCCCTGTCAGGCTTCAAGCAGATGCTCCCATGCTGTGTCATCAGTAGTAGGTGTAAGTGAAAAAGGAAGGAGAAGGTAGAGAGCAGGGCTCTGGCAGCATTTGTTTTCTCTAGCCACAGACAGGCTCGATGCAGGAGAATGAAGTAGCTTCACCTGCTTCTGGTTTGTGAAGAGGAGATTTAGTGATGCTCAGGGACAAAGCAGCTCTGTTGGAGACAGGATGGTCATCCCAGTGCTCTGTGGACCCAGACAAGAGAATCACAGCTGGAGGCTTATTAAATGCCTTTTCATGCTTAATTTTCTGCATCTGTGTAAGGACTGCTGGCAGCAGTCTCCTGAGTCACTGCCTACTTGCTACCTTCTGTTCCAGGCCACCTCTGATATCCAGTGGTGCCATCCTCATTATTGGAGTATGCTTGGTAATGCATTGTGCTGTGTGGGCACTGCTGGCAGCAGAGCATGGTGGTCATGCTGCTGCTTTATCTTTCCCACTTGAGGCAAAGTGCAGCCAGTTAGCAGGTTTTGTGCCCATCAGGACACAGGAAAGTCCTGAGATACAGCTCAGGGAGGGGAAGCTAATAGGGGGATATTGGACATGGGGGTAGCTGTGAACTGATGAATTAGCTGGAGGTTAGTGCTGGTGGAGGGCAGGTGCTCAGAGAGGGCTTTCATCAGCCTGCTTGCTCTTGCTCCTCTGCCTCTGTGACATGAGGCACCCTGGGCCATGGTGTGGGGAGCCCAGCTAGGCTGTGGTCCTGAGCCATGGGCTACCTCCTGTGGAGGGACCACCAGGGTTGACCATGCTCACATGCAGCTGGCCTGTGTAACTCCCCTCAGTGGCACAATATGTGGGTAATTTTTCTCACTTGCCTTTGCTCCTGAGTGCTGCGGATGTTTCTTATACATTCTCACAAGAGCTAGTAGTGCTGGGCACCCAGGTCACCATCACCCCTGCTTGTGAGCAAGTCACGATCAAAGGTGATCAAATTTTTACATCCACAGAAGTCTCTCCTCAGTCTTTATATTTCATAACAATGACCCTTGAAAAATCCGGCATGAGACTGAAGAGCATTTCTGATGGCAGCTGAGAATGTCAATAAGGTCTTCTGAACCTAGACAGATTAGATATTGAGATGAGGAGGTCTTGGCACCTTCTGTGCACTTCCCTCTGCTATGAGGTGGGGAGTGGAGTGGGACTCCCCGTAACAGCTCTCATGCTGTTGAGTTCAGTGAGATGTGGAGTTTATTGCACTTGATATGCTACAGACTTGCATCTTGTGGTGAGGTTATCTCTTGTCAAACAAAGTGCAAGCTTGTCCTGTGGTCACAGCATGTATAAAGCATCTCTAATGTAGATTTTGGGGCATCTAATGATACCAATTTGTTCCCACTAGAAGAACACTTTAGCAGAAGCAGTGCAGGAATGTCAGATTTAGTTAAAACTGGATAAAAGGTTCAATATTAGTGGCAGGAAGCAGAGCCAGTAGAGACAGGCAGGACATAAACATCAACCATGTTGCCACGCACTGAAGAGACCTCTGGTAAGATTCTGCTGTGCTCCTCTCCTGATGCAGTCACTTTGCCTCTGTTGGTGTTTCTGCTTCAGGATTTATACCCACCTAGCACAGGGCTGGAAAAGTGGATCTTTTTCTTTGTGTAGCCACTCTAGGTACAATTTTATTATTAATCACATCAAAGGAGGCTCAGAGGTTTTTAGGGCTAGAAGAGACCATTACTGCAATCTAGTTTGGGAGATTTCTTCCACAACATTTTTGGGTTTGTCAAAAAGAAAAATGGTATTTGTTTTTCTTTGCCCTTAGGCCTTAAGGTGTAATTTAACTTTTTCATGAAGGAAACAGACTCATGGAATAATCATTATCATAACATTTTAAAAATAATTTTTTTTCATTTAGTGGATAAGTTTTTGAAAATTGTTTTTTTTAAATATATATATTGAAATAAAAGTTTACTCTGGTTTTAAATGGAGGGAAAAAATATTGCAGCCTTTTAATTAAAAATGTGAGCAAACTGTGTGTGATGCCACAGGAAAGTCCAAGGACATGGACACAGCACAGCAGGATCTGCCCAGGGAAGTTCAGGAGAGTTTTATCTGTATGTGAATAATAAACCAAATGAGTCATAGAGGAATTCTGCTCACATTTCTAACAGAAACAAGACTTTCAGCTGTTCTTGATGTTCAGCTCTCAGGACTTGCTTAATATTCAGCACTGGTTTCATCATCAAAGAAATTGAGGCAAAATTAAAAATTCTTTTCCTGGGTCTGTTATTTTCACAGCTTCTACTTCCTTTCAATTTTGATACTGCCATCCATTTTGATAAAAGAAAATGATGTGTGAGGAACAAGGCAGGCAGGAAGGAGACAGAACAAGAAGTGCTTTTCAGTGCTGACTTCACCTCTGCAGAAGTCTATAATAAGGTGTCTGCAGATCGCTCCCCACTGAAAGCTCTCACAAATAACACCCCTGCTTACGGAAAGGGAATTAAGCCAGTGCTGCCTCACACGGCTGCTGGTGAGCACCGCAGCGTGCTCTGATCTCCAAACAGTTGCTCTGTCTTGTCTAGTGCTGTACAATTTCTTTCTACTCACCACAATTTCTTGCCACTCTTTTCTGTTAACCAGAGGCAACTTCTGTGTTGGTTTTGTGTGTGTCTTGTCTCCCTCCTCCCTGAAGTTTTTTCTTGGTAGAAAAGGCTTCTGAAAGCTAGTTAGACTTACTGATCTCCCAGTACTGGCTCTCGGGATCCAGAAGAAAACTCTTTTCAACGAGTTCAGTTTGCAAAAGCATCCTCTCTGCCATTTGTTCTCCAAACAGGGGAAGGCAAAGCCTAGTCCACACTGGCACCTCAAAGGGCAGCATGCTGGTGGTCTAGGGCTTTGGAGGTACCTGTTAAAGCTCTGAATTAGGGTCAGCTCTGGCTGTGACACTGCTTCTCAGTGAAATCTCGAGTGGGTTACTTTATCTGTTTCCATGTGCAGCCGTCAGGAGCTGTATAATGCAAGTCTAACTTACGCTCTGAGAGTGTGAGTGTGTTGGCACTGCTGTCACAGGGGAAACATCTCCATTGCACTAACACAGCCAATGCAAACCCTGGTAGCAACCCACTTCAAGTACTCCGTGGTGCTCCCTGTGGGTAGATCTCCTTTGCAGGACAAGCAGTGTAGTGGTGATGCCTGCGAAAGGGGGTGCAAAGGGGAGATTTTCTGTGACAAAAGGAGTATCAAATGAGTTCATGCTAGTGCTTTAGACTTCAGTAGGCTGCTAAGTACAAAAATCAATGTAACTTACAGCTGAGCTTTTAAACCTGCTATTTAGCCTCTGGAGCTCTGCCTCTAGTCTCACAACCCCTTTTTGGAACTGTAGGTAGGCTAGTATCTAAAACATTGCTTGCACAGAAACATGGAGAAATATTTCACATTTCTCTAATAGCAAAGGAGTTTTGCAAAACATGAATAAAATTTGCCTCAGACCAAATTAAATATATGGGAAATTTTATTGTAGAGACTGAAATGTTCAGAAAAGCTCCTGTGTATTTTGCAGAACACGGAACAAAAGCCAGCTCTGTAAGTGTTCATTCTCACACTACTAGTTTTCAAACCCCTCCATCAGCAGCAGGTAGATCTCTGAAGGTATCTTTGGGTGAGATTCTGTTCAGGTTAAGAATGTCCTCCTGTGGTCTTACAGTAATGGGAATGACAGGATGTCCATCCCTGCCCGGCCTCAAAGCATCACTGCATTTGCTGGTGTTGCTGTTGGAGCCAGTCTTGTTGCTGGCAGTTGAAAGTTGGTTTTGTAATTGTAATACATATTCATACTTCCTGTGATTATCAGCGGTTTTGCAAATACTGTGCTTTATGTGGTGCCACTCTTTGCATAAGAAAAAAAAAAAAGGTTTAATTTACATAGTCTCCAGGGGGATGGCAAACAAAACCTGTACCCTGATTGTTTCTCCTGTCGTTATCTATTTTTTCTGAGAACTTCTTGTGTGTCACTTTGCCTGTATATCCTGATACTTTATTGCAATTAGTAGACATGAATTTACTAGCAGCAGAACATAGGGGCATTTGCTGTTCCAGTGACCCATGTCTTCTCTTCCCCTAATAGCTTATGAGAATCATATGGTCCCAGCTGAAGCTTTGGATCCTCCAAGGCTGCAGGGGAGATGCAAGGCTGTGCAGCAGCCCAGAAAGGTGTGCTACATCCTCTTCCATGTGATCCATTGTGGGGATGGGCCCAGATGCATTTGCCTGTGGTTGAAAAGAAAGAAAATCTTTTTGAAGCTGTGTAGATATTATCATTATAACTTATATGTATGGAAGGGGCAAGCTGAGGTTGCCTCTGAAATCCTGGTGGCACTGAAGTCTGCCCAGGCTTTGATAACCCCATTAACTGAGTTTCTGTAGTGCATAAACCACCTTCTAGTATTGTTTTTAATGCTAAACAGAGAAATCTGAATGCAATGGGGGCTCCCAGAAAGGGGTTGAAATATCAGTGCTCCCATGCTGTGATGGCATGGGCAGAGAGCGTGAGAGCAGACCCTCAGTCCTGGCTCTCTAGTGGTGTGGGTTGGGAGGCTGCTGGTATTCCTTTGACCTGCTGTGTGGGAGCTGGAGGTCCAGTCTGGAGGTCATGGTTCTTTTCCTCGCCTTGCTGGGATGTGTGGGGATGTTGAGCCCCAGGAGTGGAACTGGTCCTCCCTGCTCCAATGGCTCAGTTGAGATGCCACATTTTGGACTTCGGCATGTGGATGGGCTTTGCAGCCCTTGAGGTCAAGGACCAGGTTAACTGTCGGGGTACCCAAGGGGAGGTTCCATCTCTGAAGAGGATGCCTACAGTGGCTTCCTGTTCCTTTCTTCCTTGAATTTAAACTCCTTAAACCCAAATCTCTTCAGTCCCTAAATAAGCTCTTTACTTTTGCCTTTCAACCCTAAATAGCTTAGCTTATAAGTAGATTCTTTTGGAAAAAAAAGGTGATGCTGTCTATGTTCCTGTGATCAGACACTCCAGGTGAATTTCAGTCTAATCTTAGTTTTGAAATTGATTCAGCTTAATGACCCTGGGCAAGTTACTTAGCCTTTTGATGCCCCAGTTTTTCCATTTGTTAACTAGAGAACTGAATACCCTTGTGAGCTAGATAAACACTCCCTGAAACTGAACTCAAATATGCCTGTTTTAAAGGGCTTCAAGCTCTGTGGTTGGAAGCACATTGGAAGAACAATAAATGTTGAGAAAGGAGGGGAACTTCACCTCCCAGCCTACTTTATGGATTCAGTGTCCAACCCAGCCCAACCAGAGCCTTCACGTGGCCATGAGGCACAACACCAACAGGAGGTTTGTACTTTCTAGGAACAGTGCTCAAGCGTCTTGACCCTGCCTCTGCTTGGAGACGTGGTGGAGCAGCCTTGAATCATCCCAGCTAGGCATTAGGCTAAGGAGGTACAATGGGAGAGATGTCAGCTGTACTTGACCGTCCTAATTTCCATCCCTGTTTGGTTTGAAACAAGACATGTGCAGGCTGGAGGAATTCTGGAAGCAAAGTGGAAGTGTTGGCATGCCCGTTTGCATACTAATACACCCTGAATGCCATTATTTTTCCAGCTTCCACAGCTGTGTTATGGCTGTACTAGGGCTGAATTCTAACAACCAGCCAAAAGGTTTGCTTCCCTATATACATGTACTGAGGTTTTATAAGCAAAATTGGAAGGCTTTCTAGTTGTTGTTTTGTTTTGATTTTTCGGTTGTTGGGGTTTTTATTTTAAACCCACCACACTTTTGTGCTTGCATCAGAAATTTTGGATCAGCTGTGTTTTAGCAAGTGCTTGTCCCCTGAATTCATGCAGCTGATGGCCTCTGAGCACAGTTTGAAAGGTTTCCCTCTGTAGTGCAACTGGGATTTCTTTTTTTTTTTTAAACAGGAATAGTTTTTTATCTTTGCATCTTTGTCTTGTATAAAAGATAAAAATCTATAGTAATTCTTTCTTATGTAGACTGCTCTATTTTCCCCATAAAACACTCTTGCAAATAAGTCTGCAGATCTTTCAACACAATGCCTGAAGCATCACACATGATAAATCCTTCCCTAGTCTCAGCTTTCTGTAACCTTCCCCATTCCTCACAATGACACACACTTTCTCTCATTCATCTTTTATTACAATTCAATATTGTGCTTGAATATAATTAGTTTGTATGCAGAATTCCCTTCCCACCCTCCCATCTTTGTTTTTTTTTTTTCCTCTCTCTTTCTCTCTCTTTTCTCTCTTGAAAAAGGACAAACTGCTTGTTCCCACGTACATTTCATCTGGAAATTGACTTCAGTGTTATAGGTTCCAATATATTTACACAACAGGTAGGGAAAAGGTATTGGGAAAAGAAGAAATATTTTTAACATCGTAAACCTCTAGCAAAAATATGTATGTAATAGAATCTGGTACTGTGGTATTACACACATTACAACTGTCACTGTGACTTACAGTCTTAGTTTAGCTGAAAGAAAATCTATAACCCTAGAAATGCAACAATGTTCGAGTCACAGTTCAGAGTAATAAATGTTTTTCCCAGAATACTGTAATCCATATTTCCTACAGCTGATACAACAAAGGCATTTCTACTAGAAATCTTTCAGTTTCATGGGCGGAGGCTCAGGAAAGGAGAGGGAATGGTTAGGAGAAATGATAAGCAATAAAATGCCTGTGTTCAGAAATATTAGCCTTTTGGCTAGTGCCTTTGGTTGGTTGTTCTTGCCCCCTAATTACATCTTAACAGAATCTTGTCTGTTTTTTGATACCAGTACAAAACA
This sequence comes from Tricholaema leucomelas, assembly GCA_013400475.1. Taxonomy (NCBI): domain Eukaryota; kingdom Metazoa; phylum Chordata; class Aves; order Piciformes; family Lybiidae; genus Tricholaema lacrymosa; species Tricholaema leucomelas. Next base: position 1,420,095 of record WAAF01005652.1, read on the forward strand.
ACAGTCTTAAAGTCCATTGTGTCTGGTGAGGCTGCATCTGGAGTGTTGTGTCTGGTTCTGGGCTGCCCAGTTTGGGAGGGACATAGAACTGCTTGAGAGAGTCCAGCGCAGAGCCACAAGGATGATTAAGGGAATGGGACAGCTCTTTTATGAGGAGACTCTGAGGGAGCTGGGCCTCTTCAGCCTGGAGAAGAGGAGACTGAGAGGTGACCTCATCAATGTTTATAAAGAGGTAAAGGGTGAGCGCTGGGAGGATAGAGCCAGGCTCTGCTTGGTGATGCCCTAAGACAGGCCAAGGGGCAGTGAGTGGAAGTTGAGGCATAGGAAGTTTCATGTAAACACGAGGAGGAATTTTTTCATTGTGAGGGTGACAGAACACAGGAACAGGCTGCCCAGGGGTGTTGTGGAACCTCCCTCTCTGGAGATACTCAAAATGCGCCCAGATGCATTCCTGTGTGATCTGGTGTAGTTGATCCTGCTCTGGCAGAGGGCTAGGAATGGATGATCCTTCGAGGTCCCTTCCAGCCCCTGACATTCTGTGATTCTGTCCTTTGAGGCTGGTGAGAGTATTGGGTTGCAGGAGTACCTTGACATTCCCTGCATCATGGACATCCTGTATGGTGAATACCAGTCTGTCTACAATGGATGAGGTGAGATGTGCTTTAGGGATGGTATGGACTATTTTGCCTGCTCAGGGCTCTTGAATGTGCTTCTTCATGTCTCAGTGCTGGCAGCTGCCAGCCACTGTGTCTCTTTGAGGTCCCAACTATGCTGTCTTCCCTTGTACCCACTGCTGAGCTCTTTACTGCTGTGTTGGGATGAACTGGCAGCTTGATGGATGTGTTCAAATTCTTGGCCTGGGAATCTGAACTGTGATGGCTTCTCTTAAATGTTCATTTTTTAATTCACACAGTTGTGTTTTCACTAGGAAAGGTGTTCTCTCGCAAAGGCGATGAGTCCTCAGGCATACTTGTGTCCCTGGCTTTGGTTTGACTTTGTGTTCAGGGAAAGAACTTGATCATATGCCAGAGCAGTGAAGCTATCCTGGCAGGTCTTCCTGCTGCTGACAGCAAACAAATATATCACATTACATATTTCCTTTCTCAGAAGGGTACAGTTTGAGTAGCTAGGTAACTTGTGTTTTGGGCTCCCAAGACCTTAATTTGTCTCTGCCTTCTCAAACTTCCTGGCAAGCTTGCTCATGTCTATTAATTTCCTAAAATCCATGAAAGCAAAGGAAAAAAAAAAAAGGAAAAAATCAAAAAAAAGAGGAGCAAATTGCATTAAAGTAATCTGTAATCATTAGAGTTACAGTATGAGTGAAATACTCTCAAAGCTGAGCAGTTAAAATGGAAATGCAGTGTGGAGAAGCTGTATGTGCCATAGTTTATTACCCACTATACACATTGCACAGTATCAGGTTTGTTCCAGTCAAGGTTAGTCAGATGTTTGTGTTTGGTTTTAGAGGGGAAAAAAAAAAGGCAAAACTGAAAAGGGGAAAAAATGAAAAGCAAGGAAAATGGAGACACTAGTAAAAGGAAACATATGTGCCTTGCTAGGCCCTTCATTTGCTTCTTTTCTTCCTGGTGAGGCTGAGCAGATATGTTGGCACCCAAAACTGCAGAGCAGGGTGTGTTTCCCAGTGTGTATGCAGGTGGCATGGAAAGGCCAGTAGGTTGTGTGCTGAGGAACAAAACTTCTTCTAATCAGGAATGCAGAAGCTCGGCATATCTAGTTGTATTATCATCTTGAAGCATTGTAAGTGCTTGGTATATATAGCACTAACGTTGCCCTTACAATGCTGAGACATCATGCTTGCTTTAATGCACAGTACTAAAAAATTCAACTTCACATAAATTAGCTTTATTAGCTACTGTACTTAGTCATCATTCCTATTACTGCTTCATTAGATATCTGATTCATAATCATCGACTTACAAAGAACAGATTGCAAAGAGCTTCCCCCCTCCCATCTGCTCCTCACCTTCTTGTGCTTCAGTGTGCACTCAGACTGATGCAGTGGTAAAATGTGGGGCAACCTGAAGTGCTCCATCCTTGTAAGGCTGTATTTCCCTCTCAGACCTACTGTAGGAGGCTTTGTCATCTTGACTGGAGTGTCTGACTCACAGAGATGATCTAATTTTGTTGGCAAGATCCTGCTTTCCTGAGCCAGGACAATATTTTTTTTCCCCTCTGGTGCTTGAGTGGCTGTTATGAGAATCTGAAATATTGCACATGTGCAAAATAGTCAAAGTATAAAAATATACTCATGAAGAGGTGAGGCTATGAACACTTTATTTGCCCTTGATAGGGAGCAGACATTGTGAGGGCATTTTTCCATCTCACAGATGTGAAGAAGCAGTTCATCATTGTGTGTTTATGTCAGACTGCATGACTTTGAGACTGGTTTTAACATCCACGGAGGCATGACCTTAAAGCTGGGTTCAGGATGTGGCACTTCTACTGAAAGAGTTACCATACAGCTGGGGTCTCAAACAAGCCCAGGTGATGCCTGGGGTTTGTCATGCCTGCTCCTTTGGCTGTTAACACTCGCTGTAGGTTTTGGGGACACTCAAAGCACGATGTTGGATGTTTTGGAAGGAGAAGGCATGAATATCTTCTGGAAAGAAGACTCATCTTTCTTTATATTGCTTTTATTTGCTGCTGTCCTTTGTTTTTTTGACTGTTTTGGCAGCACTGTCTTCAAGTACTATGGAGTTTCTCCAGTGACTCCTAGTTCTGTGGCAGCATATATGTCACACCATGTGTTTCTTGCTTGAAAGGAGGTGGCTTTTACCAGTGCTTACAAGATAAACTGTTCTTTTCCTTCAGATTGCCTGCAGGGAATTCTCCCATCATCAGGCTATTCTTTCACAGTAAAATGGGAAAGCTTTGCTAAAATACTCTTGCAGGTAGCAGGAAGCCATCCTGCTGCTGCGGGGATGTGCTCATTGCACAGCTGCAGCTTGCAGCTCATCACACCTCGGATGAGAGGTGCTGGCTTTGTGAAAGGGATTGTGCTGGTTTTCCTCGCTGCAACGAGGAGAAAACTGTAAAATCCCCAATGCCTTGTAGAATTCCTGTGACCTTTTGCTAATTCTTTAGATGCTCGCACATGCTAAGCTCTAATATGCATGTGGTCACTGAACTGGCACTCTTCAAAATTAAATAGACCTAATGCAAATTACTAATAATCTGAAAAAGCTTTGTGCTAAAGAGGTTGTAGTAAAATTTCACAGGAGAATCCTCTTCCGCAGGCTATGTTAAATGGCCTTGTTAGACATTTGAGTATTGAGTGTCATTATGTAGTGATTTGAGAAGGACAAAAAAAAAATTGTACCACTGCTAGTTAGATTCTCATGGCAGATCTGTTATGCCTCGTCTCTCTAGTAATAATTTAGAGGTTTAATTTTCTCAAGTGTCCCACAGGTTTACTATACCCAGCCAAACAGTTCACAGGAAAGTTGGCAGAATGAAAGCTTTTTATGACCCATCCCCTCTAGTGGCTTTTTATAGTGTCACCCCCACTGATATGTGCGTGCACACACACAGACGTGTGCACAGCCACACAGACATGCACCAGGGGTCATGGGGAGCTGTGGAAGTTGCTCAAGTCCTGCACAGCTCTTAGCCTAATTCACACCATTCAGAAACAAGCAATATCCTGATGCAGGGTCTTTCTTTTATTTTTTTTTTTCTCCTTGGTTTTAAATCTATATGAAAAATCAACCCCAAAGGCTGATACAGAAGCTGAAAGAGTGATAGAGGGTTCCTGATTTAAAAAAGCTTCCTGAAAAACTGCACCTTTGTCTCTGGGGTTTTACTCATCAATCAATACCTACCTGTTTGAAAAGTCAAGAACCTACTGAGAAGCTGGCCAAACCTCTGGCACAGAGTGTAAATACTTTGAACCTTGGGAGTTACATCAACAGGCAAGGAGAAAAACATATTTGCTACCTGATTGGCACAGTGTAGGCAAAGTTGTTCTTGCTGACTGCTCATCTTGATTTGGAGCCCTCTGTCACTGACAAACCAAGGATGGTGCATGCCTTGGTGCCCCTGCCATAGGGATGCACTTGGTACTTGGTTGGTGCTCCTTGGGGTGCTTTCCTGACCCCTGCCAGCCGCCTCCTGTAACAGAGCTGAACACAGGTGCAGTGGGATTGGATACCTGAGCCAGGGGTTTTAAACAGAAGTGTCAAAATTATCTTCAATACCTGCAAAAGCTCTTTGACAGAGCCTCTTGCAGCAAAGTCCCCAGAACACGGATTTGACAAGGAAAGAGCCCATTATTATCAGCGATGTTTCAACCATTATTTTATGAATATATTCAATGACAAGAACTCGCTTGTTTCCAAGACAACAAAATTCAAACTCCGTCCATGATTGCTCTAAAGGAGGCCTCCTGTCATTTCATTCCTTTGAAGAAACTCACAATTTGATGGGCAAAATGCCAGAAATAATTAGACAGAATAGCACCATAAACCCCAATGGAAGCAAAATATCTGCTCTAAGAATTTCCCACCAGAAATATTGAAAATCAAATCAAAGCCTGCATAAAATCTTTCTTTTCTTTCTTTTCTTCTTCTTCCTCTTTTTTTTTTTTTTTTCACCCCATAACAGAAAGTGGGTGGGAGAAGACAACTAGCCAGTTTTCTACCTCATCAAAGAGAATACTGAAAACTGCCTTTCTGACTTGCTTGTGTCTTCTCGTGAAATAATAAGTGGGCAGGGCAATCAAATTTAAAGCAGTATTCCCCAAAGCAAGGTCAAAACTGCTAGAAATGTTCATTTCATTTTTATTTGCTTTTCCTGCAAGATACCCACTGTGGCTATAATTTCCCATTCTTTATGGGGAGATCAAAAGATTTGTGCTGTGCAGGGTAGGAATCAATTCAGTCATCCTGGCAGCACGCCAATCTTTATTACGTTATTTGTTAACCGGAGTTATTGCAGAATAGAATAACTATTCCATGGATAAATGAGGGAGTTTTTCTTGCTTCCTTGACCTTGGTTTCCACCCTTGTGTCTTGTCCTCTCAGCACCCACGTGCAGATAATGATTGTCTGTGTTAGAGTGAATGAAATATCACTGCAGATCCCATGCTGAAGCAAATTGTTGGTTCAGTGGTGTGTAAGCTAACCAGTAGCTTGCATTGGTTGTCTTCTCTTTTTGCAGCATAGAGAGTCTCAGGTTATTTGTTACACTTGAATGGGAGTCTTCTCTCATCAGCAGCAGTAGGAAGTGCCCCAGTGAAAAGAACTGTATTTGTTCTTTTCTTCCTTCTAGGCCATTTCTGTCACTAAATGCATCCTTCAAGTGATAATGCTTGGAATATTTCTGGTTTGGTTTTGTTTTTTTAAGGAATCTTTTTCATTAAGTCTGTGAGCAGTGTCTCAGGGGAGACATTATTTGCTCTCTACAACTACCTGAAAGGAGGTTGTAGCCAGGTGGGAGTTGGTCTCTTCTCCCAGGAAACCAGTGACAGAACAAGAGGATGCAGACTCAAGCTGCGCCAGGGCAGGTTTAGGCTGGGTGTTAGGAAGAAACTCTTCATAGAAGGAGTGATTGGCCATTGGAATGGGCTGCCTGGGGAGGTGGTGGAGTCTCTGTCCCTTGAGGTGTTTAAAAGGAGACTGGATGTGGCACTTACTGCCATGGCTTGGTTAATTAGAGGGTGTTAGGTGATAGGTTGGACTCAATGATCTCAAAGGTCTTTTCCAACATGGTTTATTCTGTGATTCAGTGATATATTTTGGGAGTTTCATGGATGCTTACTAGGAGTAAAGTAAAACACACTTGGAACCTTGCCTAAGCAAGCATCACAGTTCCAAGCCTACCAGTTCTGTACTGGAATTTTTTCACTTCAGTTTTGTCAATAGGAAAATGCCAACTTCGGCAGTTATGTTTTTCATGGAGAAAATCAAAGGTAGGTTTGTTCTGTGTTGAACTGTTCTGATTCAAAAGATGCTTGATGTCAGTTAAGTTAAGTAGCTTTGGGATTGAATGAGCATGCATCTGTGCCTCCATAAGGATCATCGAATGTCAGGGTTGGAAGGGACCTCAAGGATCATTTTGTTCGAACCCCCCTGCCATGGGCAGGGACACCTCACGCTAGATCAGGTTGCTCAGAGCCACATGCAGACTGGCCTTAAAACTTCCAGGGATGAGGCTTCTACCACCTCCCTCAGCAACCTGTTGCAGTGTCTCACCACCCTCATGGTGAAGAACTTTTCCCTAACATCCGATCTGGATCTACTCACTTCTAGTTTTGCTCCGCTCCCCCTAATCCTATCACTACCCAACATCCTAAAAAGGCCCTCACAAGCTCTCTTGTAGGCTCCTTTCAGATACTGGAAAGCTGCAGTAAGGTCTCCTCAGAGCCTTGTCTTTTTCAGACTGAATGGCCCCAACTCTCTCTGTCTTCATAGGAGACAGAGGCTGCAATGACCTCAGCTAGGGGAAATTTGTGGCCATTGCACCACACTGCTGCTCTGAACCTAGATTCCATGGGCTGGCACATTTCTCAGGGTGTGCAGAGCTGTGCTGAGAGTCATTTGCCATTGGGTTTTGCAGTCACGCTAGGGGAAGGAGTGTGGGAGGACAGCGTGGGCTGAGATGCTTAGGAGTCTAAGACAGACATGAGGTGGGGTATCAGTATGTTGGTATGTAGCCTGCGCTGTGAAATTTCAAACTGGGTTGAAGCCCTTCCCAGCTGACTGCATTCAACATAACACAATTTGGGATTTTAGGAAGGGAGAGAAAAGAGGAACAGAACTTTCAAAATGTTCTTCACTTCTACAAAGCAGATTTTAGCTCTGTCTTGAAACAGATGTTATTGTGGAAATCTCAGGATTTTTTATGGGACAAGTACGCGTCACAAAAAGAAATTCCAGTGATTATGTTGCAGAGCAAAGTTAATGGCATTTAGGTAACACCAAGAAAGTGCAAAACATCAGAAAATAGAGAGTGTGGAGAGAACCAGGGACTGGGGTGTTGGTACATTCTTGGAAAAGAAGAGGAAATATTTGCCATTTGTTTTACCTTCCCCAAGAAGCCCATGGTTGCTGAAGAAATCCAGGAGAGTGTTGCAGTGATGAGAAGAGTCCAGCAATGGCTAGACTGCTGCTGCCCAAGTCTGGACAGGGAAGGACAGTGTGCAAGGACAGAGTGGGGGCATGGCTTTAGGAAATGGTTTTGAGCCATATATCTGAGGCTGCACTGTGTTCGGGTACAAAACTCAAAGGAGAGTCTTCAACCTGCCTGTCAGGGGGATGTTTTAAGTCTGGCAGTACGACTAGCTTGTCCTCCTAGATGGATCCTGTAGATCTGCAGGAGCAGTTGAACCAGAACTTGACACAGTTTTTCCTCATGGCAGTCACAGTTCATTCCTGATGAGACTCAGTTTGGGCTGTGCCAGTCACACCGAGTGACTGACATTCAGAAAACAGTATATATCCAGGGCTGTTGAGAAAAAAATTCTCTGTTGTCTTCACCACAAGGCCCAATAAAGGCCCCCAAATTCTGCTTTTCAGAGTGTTTTTGCCACTCTGCTCTTTCATAGTATGATGCTATCATCTGCAAACGGCTCTGCCTCACATTAGGTTGGGACAAAGGTGTTTACAGAGGCACTAAGCCTGAGAATCCATCTACCCAGCATCAAAATGGTACACTTAAATTCGTAAGCTTCCTCCTTTAAACTGATGGAAATGGATCCAAACAAAACAATGGAAAACAAAAGCAGTAGGTAAACATGTTGGAATGTACAATGGGTAATGGGTATTGAGGGATGATCTAGTCATGCATGCTAAACAGATACATTTATGAGTATAAATTTAATTAGCATCTGGAAATTAACAAGGCTAGCAAGAAGGGCAATGTGTTTTTACGAGAAGGCGACGAATAGGTACTGCTTGGTGCATATAGATAAATGAGGATTTAATTTGTAAGACATAATGAGCCAGGTGCCTATAAAATAATTTGTGGGCTCTTTTTATTTTTTTCATGCTGGATATCACAGCAGATAGTGGTGTAACACTTCAAGGTCAGTCTATCTCTGCCTGTTAATCTCTTTCTGGGGGAACTCTTTCAAAAACAACAACTAAAATGAGTTTCCTATTTTAGTAAACTTTTGGTTTTGCTTTTATGTTGTTTTGGTTTTGTGAAACCAAATGATATGTCTTTGCTGATTTTACCTTTGAAAACCAGCCAGCCTTTGGCAAAGAGTGATCTGATTTTCATTCTTTAACCTGTACACTGAGTGAGGCAGGCTCCTGTGGAAAAAAGCTAGTCCAAGACAATGTCACCTATGTGTGCCCAGAACTGATGTTTCACAGTGCTCCAATCTGCAAACATTGATTTAAAAACATAGAGCATCACTTTAAAAACAAGCAAACAAAAAATGGTTTAAAACTATGATTTTTTTTGAGGAGTTTCTTTTAAAAAAAAGAGTAAAACTGAGTATTGTATGGTGCTATGAATTGCTTTTTTCCTGTCACATGTAGGACTTCCATCCATCTCCTTAAGTATCTTCTTAAGCCAAATAAAAGGAATGCGATGGGTTAAGAACCCTCTCCCTCCCTCTGTTGAAATTTACCAGACCAGCTCAGACAGCTTGGCAGTAAGATGAAGCTATATTTACAGCAAAGCTAAATTTACAAGCATATATACACAGCGTATTTACAAGTATTTACTATTACATACGAATTAGAAAAAGGAGCAAAATGCTACTCCCTCCTTCTCCCTCTACTTTCCAAGTCAGGCAAACAAAAACAACTGTCAAAACTTATGTTGGTATTTGTTAGTGGAGAGATTAGAGCGGAGCGAAGGAGAAGCAAATAGGAGCAGCACTGCAGAACCGAGTGGGACAAATTGTTGACATTTTGGCTCTTTATCCCTCTCAACAAACCAGTGAATGATATAGACCTTATAATTGTTTTCTTTTTTACAGTCAATGATCTATTTTCTCTCATTAAGCTAGTCCAGTTAGCCTCAAGCAGCACAGTTTCTTCAAAAAAAGAGCTAAACTGAGTATTGTATGATGCTATGAATTGCTTTTTGCCTGTCACATATAGGACTCACATCCATCTCCTTAAGCATTTCTGAAGAGACTACTACCACTTGGACTGCAAAACAAGTGATAGCAGGAGATCCTGTTATCCCAGTGGTGGATAGGACTGGAAGTCTGCATAGTGGGTCTTGGTGATCATTGTAGCGAGGGAAGATTAGGGCAGTCTTCTGTTTTCCCATGCAGCTTCTGCTGTCTTTGGGTGTAGGGGTGTAAGCAGCACAGGGCTTGTAGCTGGGCTGCTGTCAGCCTTGTTGTCTCCACACTGCTTTCCCAAGTATTGCAGCAGCTTCTGGGATTTTGAGCAAAAACTGGGGTGCTTGCTTGTCTGTTGATGCCATTTCTCGCAGAGCTGCTATTCTTCAGATACAGAGAACAAAGAAGGTTTCTCTTTTCAGCTGCTACCCAAGCAAAGCAAAGAAAGTAGAGGCATTTTTCCTCAAACTAAATGTCATAGGGCTACTGCCAGTAATAGCTGCCTGCAAATTTATTCAAGTAAAAAGATTGCCCTTTCTCTCTTTCTCACTCTCTCTTTTATAAGGAAAGGTGGTAGGTACTCTGTGTAGACATTGCTCCCAGCACTTCACACGATCAGCAACCAGCTTCACTTTGTGTGGGAATAAAATGAGTTTCACCAGGAGTGCGAAATGCTTGAGGAGAATGAGTGTTTTGATCCAGTTTTGAATGTGTAGTCTTGGATTAACAGGCTGGTGATGAACGTACGTTGCTTTGAATGGCCTTGGTGGTGTTGGGGGAAGGCCGAACACCTTCTTACTGATGGTTCTTTGCCTTGTGATAGATTTAACGTGGCAGTAAAGGAGGGTTTATGCTGGCACAAACATCTTTTTATGAGCAACAGTTTCCATCCATTTAATAATGACCCTGCTTCTCTGGAAAGAACAGCACCATTACCAATCTGTTGGAATGGTTTGCGCGGTGCGAGGCGGCACTTCCTGCGGTACTTAATCGTCTCACCCATCTGTAGACAGCGAGGCTCACTAGAAGACACCTGCTTTCTCAAATGTTGTTTTTAAGGATCAGATCCATTCTAGCTGATTGCATGAGGCCTGTTATGTTGGTTGCGTTTTTAGGAGAAAGATGGGTAAGAGCCAGGCTTCCTACTAGGCAACGTGACTTAGCAAAACCAGCCTCTAATTAAAACAACTAAAAGGTGCCTGTGCAAAAAGCTCACATGCAAACACCTCTCTCTTCGCACGAAGCATCAAAGTTCAATAAAGGATCTGTCATAAACTGAAGCTAATAATTAATTTGATATTGCTTCATGTTCTTTTTGGATATGGAAAGGATTGCCTAGGTTTGCTAGGGTTAACGTAAGCAGGGAAGGATTGAGACATTGCCTGTGGTTTAGCCCATGAAGGCTTTGTGTTACTTATTTCTGTTTATTTATTTATTTACTTGAAAAGCCACAGAGTCTTAAGATGGACTCAGGACTGGCAGGCCAGGTTTTGAGTTTGGAAATGTTTGTCTCTTAAGCCTTGCCACATTATTGTTCTCTGGCCAGATCATATCCCAGAATCACAGAACTTTAGAGGTTGGATAGGACCTCCAGAGATCATCAAGTCCAACCCCTCGTCCCCCAAGACAGGATCCCCCAGGTTAGTTCACACAGGAATGCATCCAGGCAGGTTTTTAAAGTCTCCAGAGAAGAAGACTTCACAATGTCTCTGGGCAGCCTGTTTCAGTGCTTTGTCATCCTCACTGTAAAGAAATCTCTCATCATGTTGAGGTGAAATCTTCTGTCTCCAGTTTGTAGCCATTGCTCCTTATCTTGTTGCTGATGACCACCAAAAAGAGCTTGGCTCCATCCACTTGACACCCACCTCTCAGATATTTGTATACATTGATGAAATCTCCTCGCAGTCTTCCCTTCTCCACACTAAACTGTCCCAGGTTTCTCAGTCTCTCTTTGTAGAGGAGATGCTCAAGTCCCCAGATCATCCCATATGAGCCTGGAAGCCCATGCATGCCTCCTCCCAAGGCTTGGCTGGTCCCTATGGCACTGCTGGCCTATACAGGGACGCTAAGGACCTGATGGCAGCTCTGGAGCTGCCCAAGTATGTATCCTGCAATCTCCTGGGAAGTGACATTTGCAAGGCGATCTAAATCTTCCTTGCAGTTAATGAGCTACTTGATGGTTTGGCATCAGACTGACTCCAAAGAATTGCATGGGGGAGAGATTGCCAGAAAGCCTTCTTAACATGGCTTGCCAATGGGAAAATCTGGGTACGGGAAAAGTGACCCTGAGGGCATTGGGGTGCAGCAGGCCCCAGGGTACTTTGAGCTTGCTAGGGAAAGCAGTAACAGCCATTTTGGTCAAGGGCCTGACCCAGGAAAAGTGATTGTGGTCAAGAAGTTTGAAACGGGATCTTTTGCTGCAGAGTCCTTGTCCCAGCAAGCAGCATCTGCCCCTTCAGCAGCATTGGCAGAAGCTACACCGTCACAAGTGGGCTGCAGACCCTTTTGGGAGAAGTTGATGACTGGGTCGTGGGAGCCAAGCACCTGGAAACAGAATTTGATTAGGAGCTGCATTGGCCACATCACTTTCCTGCAAGTATGATTCATTTCCTTATGCCTTATAGAGCAAGAAAAGACAAGCTGATACTGAGGTCTACTTTGCACTTCTCTTACCCTCCTAAAAAATGTGGTTTAAAGCCAGAACTTTGTAAACGATCTCTTATCTGTTTTCCCCTTTCACAAGACTTTACCTCTGAACATCTGACTGGCCTTTAATCTTGCACCCATTTGTGTAGATGGTAAAAGCTCAAATTTATTAGAGCACAGGTGGAATAGTCACCAGAAATGACAAATAACTTCATGCTATTAGCATTCACAGTTGTTGAAACTTCCTTTTATTGAAAAGGTAGCTTCTGGCTGCTAGGAATGAAGGTTTTACTGAGCTATGCAAACCCAGCAAAGGAAGGCTAGATGAAAAACCCAGAAAGACAGTTTGCTTGTTGAATTAATGGATTTTCTATTCACTTGCTGTTGCCTCGGTTTGCCAGCAAAACCTAAGGAACAGTGAGCAATACTCTGTGTAATGTCAGCTCCTAAAGTGGCACTGTGGCACATCTCACACTGTGGAAGACAAGGCAGAGGCAGCCTGGTGCCAGACCTTGCTGTGATGGAGCTCCTGTCTCCTGATGAGGTCTGCTACACAGAAAGGTGGTAACAAGATACATAAATGAGCCATGTATCCAAGCAGCTGATTACTTGTGCTGAAGGAAAGTTTAGCATCAACTTGCTTACAAAACTGAAGTTTGGCCAAATGAAAATAAATTTCCTGATTTGAAGGTTACAGTGGAAGTTCTCCAAAGCTGGAGTGTTTATTTTAAACCCCTTAATATTGAGTTCAAACAGAATACCAAGAAACACCTGTAAGAGACCTGTGTTGTTTTGGGAGATTACACAAAATGCCGCATCTGTAAATCTGAGCATCTGTGATTTCAGATGAGTTGGTTGCTGGCTTGCCTTTGGCAGACAGGAGGGGTAGGAGGGTTCTGTCATTGTCATTCCTTCAGTGCCTTTTCCTACAATATTTAGTAGTTGTGTGGGAAGGAAGAGAAGTGTAAATGGACATGAAGGAAACTAACATTATCTTAGTCTATGAAAGAAGCACTACAGAGAGAGGAAATAATAGGTTAGTAAATTTAACTTCAGTTGCAGGCAAGCTCCTGGAGATTTTAAGAGCTGAGGTCACAGAATATATGGGAAAGAGTGTTCTGATGAAAAGTTACCAATGTGCTGTCAGAGGGAACACATTTTACATGGCAAGGCTCAGAAAGTTATTTTGTGAAGCTCACTGGTTAAAAAATACAAACCAATTGGATTTTGCATTAGGTCAAAAAGGTAAGCTTAGGAAGTGTGGGTGAGATGACTGGATGGTGAGGTGGATTGGGAACTGGCTGAACGACAGAGCTCAGAGGGCCGTGATCAGTGGTGCAGAGTCTAGTTGGAGGCCTGTAGCTAGTGGTGTTTCTAGGGGTTGAACTGGGTCCAGTCTTGTCCGATATCTTCATCAATAGCCTGGATGAAGGACACTTTGTGCTAGTTTGCCCTCTCCACACTGATGGAAAAGGAAAGCTCATTTTTAAAAGAAGTACTGCCAGATCGCCACTGAGCACTTTTGGGAAGTCTGTAAAGGATTCCTGGATCCTCTGAACTGAAAACACATCTCATATTGCAAGAAACATGCCTGTAGCAGAGGAAAATGACAAGTAAATAGGATTTAAATTAGCCTTCCTTTTCAGGCATACTGAATTTGCAGCAAGTTCAACTGTACCTTCCAAAAATCCAAATCCATTTCCTCTCCCCTTCCAAAAAAATAAAGAACCCCTTAAACAGAACAGCAGAGCAGAAAGTAATGGATAGAGCAAAATGGAGGGAAAATATGGCTTTATGAGATATTTATCAAATGCCTGATGTAGCAAATTCAAGATGCTTGCTTTTTGCACTAGGTCTACAAATACACTGTAAAAAGTAACCACTGTATGGTATTATACTAAAGACAGATCAGGGTCTCTTGTTCTGCATTAGAGCTGATCCATGGAAAGCAACAGAATTTACGTGAATCCTCCTCCAAAATGTTGTGTCCTAGTACTAAATCCATCAGATTGATTCTGGTGATTAGGAGTTTCCAGTTTTCCAGACCAGAAACTGTTTAAAACCAGACATACTCCTGCAGCTCTTAATGACCATACTTACAAGATAAATCAAATTACTGATGGGTTTCAGAACTTAATTGTACCCATTCTATTTCTTTCTTTGTATCTCCACCAACAGATCACATTCATAGCTTTTACTCAATGAAATAAAATTAAGACAGGCATGAGAAGTAATTCTACCACATGTTTTTATTCAATCTAGTGCTTTTTCCATGTAAAATAAATGCCAAAGTAAACATAAAATGCATTGTCTAATAGAAAGCTTAGCTCCTGGTGCCAGTTACTCATCCTAGTGAGACTTACTATGTAGTTGAATGACTAAGACCTGTTAGAAAGCATTGCAGAGGGAACTAGAGGGGATCTGAAAATGAGAACCATAGATTAATTGCAGGTATGGACTGTGCATTTTTAGAGAGAGACAGATTAATTATGTATTGCCTGTGAACAACTTTCTGGCCACTCTTCACGTTCTTGTTCCTACCAGAGTATTGCTGTGAAGGAAACTTTCCTACCCCTCTGGTGGCCAGCAGCTACTGATCTCTCCCTGGCTCCTTGAGGCTGTTCGTGGACATTTTTACCTTCACAGAGTCACAGAATTAACCAGGTTGGAAAAGACCTTTGAGATCATCAAGTCCAACCTATTACCTAACACCTTCTAATTAACTAAACCATGGTACTAAGTGCCTCATCCAGTCTCCTTTTAAACACCTTCAGGGATGGCTACTCCACCACCTCTGCAGGCAGTCCCTTCCCATGCCAATCACCCTTTCTGTGAAGCACTTCTTCCTAACGTCCACCCTATCTTGGGTCTGGCAGCATGACCAACACAGGAGCAGTGTTAGGGAGACATTAATTCAAACCAAATCACCACTTTGATTTACCACACTGAAATGGTTTATACTACACAAACTCCCCAGAGCCATTATCCAGGATCCTCATCATCTGCAGTGAGCATGTTAAACCCTTCTGTCTTTAATTTGGGCCATGTTACACACCCGTGGAAGCTTTCCATCACTGCTTTGATTGTCTGTGCCTTACAGTGGCCATGAACTGCACGTCAGTCAAGCGCGTGGTGTGAAACCGCGGTGGTGCTTTCAAAGCATGCTTGCACTCTGCCTGCATCTCTGTGAACAAAAGACCTGTGTGGAATATTATTTACCCTACCAAGTCACTATAAAGAAGTAAGTACAGACTCAAACAAAATGTAAAAAAGCTAACCAGAAAAAAAAAAAAAAAAAGGGAGGATGATTAGTGGTGATATAGCAACTATTATAGCTCTGCAACCTCATGAGTGGCATAGCAGCACAGCATATAGGACTCCTGTTGTGGCTCTGTGTCTTGTAGCTATGGAGCAGCATCCAACATAAGCATAGCTGAAACCCAGCAGAATACAATGCTGGGCAAAACTACCCAGATGGGTAGATGCATTGAGTAATACAGACTCTATGTTGGCACAAATGCCACTGCCTCTGTTTCAGATTCAAGCAGTATTGTGACCTTCTTATCACAGAGGCTTCTCTTTCTGAATTGCATTTTAGCTTTTCTCTGTTTTGTTTTGGTTTTTTGGTTTGGTTTTTTTTTTTTGTTACTTGAGTTAGGTCTATTGCAGAAGGACCAGAGAGTACTCATGATAATGATTTGAACTGGAAATTAAAAACGTTTGGCTGATAAATATTTTAGTTGAATATACACACACTGATTTTTCCAGGCTAGGACAGTCATATCCTGGATAATTCTTTAGAAAACCAGTTCAGTTTCATAGTTCTGGCTAGGTAATAGGTGACACACCTTCCCAATGTGTCTAAAGCATCATTATAGAAGTCAACATTTCTGTAGAGCTGAAATGTGTGAATGAGAGGAAATGTTTGTGCAATTCAAGTTATGTGTTTACATTTGGCTTAGTTTCTGATAGTTGCTCAAGGGCTCATGGAGATATTTGAAGCTGATGGGAGACAAAAGTGCTCAGCTCTGCTGTAGCTTCATTTGAGTGACCTGTGGCTTTTTCAGGCAGGAAATAAAAGAGGTTTCTTGTTTTGTTGAGTTTTTAATTGAATTGTGGATTTTGTTTTTAACCTGAGTGGAGATCAAGAATATAAAGAGATCAAAAAAAGAATTAGACACTCTCTTGGAGAGATAGGTCAATTGGTGGTTTGTCAAGCACAGTGACACTAATTCAGCTTCTGAGTGAAAAAATTCCTAACTTCCCACTCCCAGGGGCAGAGACTGCGAAGGAGCCAGCTGCCTGCCCTGTCAGAAGTCTCCCTGCCTGCAGACCTGCTGTAAGTGTTGGACAGGGAGAAATCTAGTGAAATTCAACAAGGGCAAGTGTAGAGTCTTGTGCCTGGGAAAGAACAACCCCAAGTATCACTATAGGTTGGGGACTGACCTGTTGCAGAGCAGTGAAGGGGAAAAGGACCTGGAGGTCCTACTGGATGAAAGATTGACCATGAGCCAGCAATGTGTTCTTGTGGCCAAGAAGGTCAATGCTATCCTGTATATTAGAAGAGCTGTATTTAGTAGGTTAAAAGAGGTTCTCCTTCCCCTCTACTCTGCCCTGGTGAGGCTGTATCCCCAGTATTGTGTCCAGTTCTGGGCCCCTCAGTTCAAGAAGGACCTCAGAGAACTGCTTGAAAGAGTCCAGTGCAGAGCCACAAAAGTGATTAAGGGAGTGGAACATCTTCCATATGAGGAAAGGCTGAGGGGAGATGGGGTTCTTTAGCTTGGAGGAGAGGAGACAGAGAGGTGACCTCATTATTTATGAAGATGTAAAGGGTGAGTCCAAGAGGGTGGAGCCAGGCTCTGTTTGGTGATGCCAAATGACAGGACAAGGGGCAATGGGTGGAAACTGGGGCATAGGAAGTTCCATGGAAATGTGAGGAAGAGTTTTTCAGTGTGAGAGTGACAGAACACTGAAACAGGCTGCCCAGGGGTGTTGTGGAGTCTCCCTCTCTGGAGGTATTTAAACCTCATCCTAATGCATTTCTGTGTGATCTACTCCAGGTGATCCTCCTCTGGCACGGGGGTTGGATTGGATGATCTTTCAAAGTCCCTTCCAACCCCTAACATTCTGTGATTCTGTATTGTTTGTGTCTGCTTGCACACTCCCTCTGCTGCTGAATAGGTCACAGGCCATGGGCCAAGAAGTGGCTAACTCTTCCCACCATTCATGAGGGAATTCACCATGTAAAGGGCACAGCTCAGTCGAGAAGTAGAAGCAGGCAGTTTGGGGTTACTTATTTATGCAGGGTTGTAATAAATGCTGCAAGCATCTCTAATATTGGATTCTGCTGCTTGACCCAAATTTGCTGTTAACTCCATCAAAGAAAGCTGTCGCTTGGTTCTCTTGTACTTGGTAATTAGTTCTACACATGCTTTTACAAATCAACTTTATATTAAGAAAACCTGTGGATGCATGTTGGAAATTTGCCTGAGAATTTTGTGAAGGGGAAAAAAAGAAAAATAAATGCTGGTCAAAGCAATAGAGAATATCTGTACACAGACAAAGCTATGTAAGTGCAGAAAACATAAATCTGAGTCTTTATCATTATTGGGGTTTTTACATATTTATGAAAGCTTTAACCCAAGGGTTTTTCTTTCTAGACAAACATTTGTCCCTCAAGTTCAGCCTACAGGAAAGGAAAAAAAAAAAAAAGGCAATTACTATTTGTTTTTAATCAGAATTTTGTATCATTGCTGTAAAGTTCTATATAGCCTATTATTTTTAGGTTTTTATTGACCTGAGGCGTGGTGTGATATAAAATGTGACAATGGAAGAGACTTTCTGGAGTTTGGTGTCTGAGGTGAGTTTATGGTGAAAATTAAGGTTGTCTGCCACATCTGCATTGAGCCAGAGTAGCTTTGATAATATGTACAAGCCCACATTTCATATAGGCTTCAGATTGTTTTGAATGCTCTCCACCAAAGTGCACACACAGGCCACCATACACTTGCTCCTCAGTACCTCTTAGTGTGATTTCAGAGACACTCCAGATGGTTTCAGTTCTGTGAGTTAGTTTACAGGGAGCCTGTGTTAGAGTAACCCAGCTGCTCTGATTTAAAAAGCTGTGAAGCTGTAACAGAGTGTGCAGGACCAGGGGCAGCCCTGCCCCAAAGAAGTGGAGCTTATTGTGGGACGGCTGTGTCTCGGTCCTCTCTTCCTTGCACGCAGCAGCCTGTTAGCATACCTTCCTGTCCTCTGAAGGACGAGGTTTGCTCATGTGTGTGCAGCTTCCAGGATGCAACCTTCTACAAGTTTTTGTCTCAGCCTTTACCTCCTCTGTTCCTTTGTCCATAGCATTTAGAAACCAACCGACTGGTTGCTTCAGAAACCGACTGACACTTCTCTTGTAGCAGCAAGCTCTGCTCCCTCTCCTGGGATTTCTTTTGGCTGCAGACTCAACCAATTTGAGTCTGCCTTACAGCAGGGATGTTTTCTGACTCTATGGGGGCTTGTTTGTCTTTAGCTTTTTGCTTTCTCCAGCATTCAGAAATAATTAACAAGAAATGAACAGAAAATAAAAGGTCCTTGAGCAGCACAGCAGAGAGGGTAGGCTACAACACTGCTTGTTCCTGGTTCTTCCATTATTTTATGATCATGGGGGACTTGTGCTGTCTCTTTTTTTGTACCAGTACCAGTCTTTATCTGCCTTATTTGTTCAGACATTGAATAGCCCATGCTAGGAACTGTCTGTCATGTATGAGCCATCAAGAGGCAGACAGACTGAACGGGCAAGGAGTTTCTAAAGGAATTAAAGAAAAATAAGAAGGTGTATCACTTTTGGAAAAAAGAGGAAGTATCCCAGGAAGAGTTCAAGGATGTTGCTAGGTCTTGTAAGAAAAAAATTAGAGAGGCAAAAGCCCATTTGGAACTTAGGCTGGCCACTGCTGGTAAAGAGAATAAAAAATGTTTCTTTAAATACATTAATGGCAAAAGAAGAGGCAAGGACAACCTCCACTCCTTGTTAGATGCAGAGGGGAATATAGTAGCAAAAGATGAGGAAAAGGCAGAGGTGCTTAACACCTTCTTTGCCTCAATCTTCAATAGTGGGACAGGTTGTCTCCTGAGATGTCAGAGACATCTGAACTGGCAGATGAAGTCAGGGACCAGTATAGTCCTCCTGTAATCCACGAGGAAGAAGTAAGGGACCTGTTGAGCCACTTGGATCCTCACAAGTCCATGGGACCAGATGGGATCCATCCTAGGATGCTGAGAGAGTTGGCAGATGAGCTGGCCAAGCCACTCTCCGTCATTTATCAACAGCCCTGGCTCACTGAAGAGGTCCCCAAAGACTGGAAGCTGGCCGATGTGATGCCCATCCACAAGAAGGGCTGGAGGGAGGAACTGGGAAATAAGGTGAGACCTGTCAACCTCACCTCGGTGCCAGGCAAGGTCATGGAACAGGTCATCTTGAGTGCCATCACAAAGCACCGAGAGCCAATCACTGGTACCTTTCCATGAATCTTCTTGATTAGGAGCAAGTAGCTAATATAGGGTACTGTCAGTGTTAACCTGCCTGCCATCATACCCCACTCTGTGGCACTTGTATAACTGAAGAGGCTTTGGGAAATCATATTGTGGGGCTCTGATCTGATGGCAATGTGAATGTTTCACTGTATACACTCATTCATTACATGAGATTTCATTACCAGAGGTTTCTACTCTAATATCCTCTCCCCTGTAAGGATCAGGACCAACATTACGGTAGCCACATTGTTAGCAAGAGCAATGTGAGATTAAGAATGTGGACTCTATTGATCTCAGAGCTTCAGAGTAAGGGTGCTAAATATTCCTTAATAAGTGGGAGCTCAGCTTGGCTCTCTGCATAATGACTGCACAGAAGCATTTGAATTATGTTGCCTTGAGCATGGTAAAAAAAAAAAAAAAGAAAATAAAAAAGAGCAGAGTAAGATTGATATCAGATTATTCACTGTTTATTTATGCCTCTTATACGTGGGCAAAATACTAATCTCACGTGGGTGTCTTCCCTGCAGGGGTGGTGTGTGCTGGCTGCTGCTCTTCCTGTGCATGGGGCTTTGACTCCCTAGCACCTCAGCAGGCTGAGTTTTACACTTACAGCCACTACTCAGATGAAAACCAAACACTGCTTGTGGCTTTAAACATGCAAGTATATGACAAAGACCAGGCTTGTGGCTACTGAGTGTTTGGAGAGCAGTGCACCCCTGCAGCAACCTGTGTACTGTGCAGGACTTTCTACCAGCTGTGCTGAGTGCCAGTGTCAGATCCACATGGGTTTAAGCAAAATGCTGCTTGCACTATTCCAGTGTTGGGCCCACCAGGATCTGGGTCTTTTATAAAACTGTTGGAAATAGTTCTCTTGTCTCCAAATGAAACTCTGTTAATATCCTGGTTACTTCAACAAATGCACCTTTGGAATTAAGAGCTCTCAGATGCTGTGTTTTCTTCCTTGATGTTTCTCTGCCCTCTATTTTTGCCTGGTTTTCTTTTGTGAGTTGGCAAGGTAGTGCTGAGCTTGGTAGTAGCTTCCCTTGACAGTAAACATCAAACTTTTGCAAGTGTCTCCTTCAGGCTGTTAATTATCTTGCAATAATTCATTAGAAAATACTTTATGCCAGCTACATTTCATTGGTGAAACCCAGACTCACCTTACGCATTCTCTTCCAGCCCCTGCCTATGGCACCAACTTTTCCATGTGGCAGAAGCAACCTTTTATCAGTTCATGCATTGTAGAAAGACTTGGTGGTGTTAGCATGGGGTGGAGAGGGCTGCTGCCACCCTGAGCAGCAGGCACTGAGTGTGGTATGACATTTCAAGGGTAGGCAGGGAAGCACTAATGCGGCTTCTCTTTGGTTGCATGTCCCAAGCGTTCCAGGTGTTGTGAATCACATAGCCACCACATGTTAACTTCTGTGCCTCAGCTGCCTGAGTAGATTTGTGTATTTGGCTTGTCAATATTTAATGCAACACAGATTTTTGGATAGGGTCAAGTGAAAGCTACTGCTAGCTCTGGATCAATGTGGGCTGGAGTGCAAATTCTCCTGAGACCACATCCCACTTTTTGGGGCTGACCTCCTGGGTTTTGATCAACAGCATCATCTGTAGCTTTTACACCTTGAGGTATAGTGGGAGGTCCTGACTCTTCTCTAGAAGCTACCACACTGGCATTTCCTGGAGTTAATTCCCTGCCTGTCCCAGGGGAGCCACTCTGGGGACAGGACAAGCCAGGGCTGGTGGCTTTGTATAAAAAAATTGAGACAAAAAGACCGGAGAGGTCTGAGACTGCAACTCAGCCTCTGCAGACAGCCTCACACAGGGCTCTGCAGCCACTGTCCCTTTGGAAATGTATTTTGATTGTGCAAGGCTGTGGGATATGGCCTTCCTGCCTCCCCCTCCTCCTCCTCTTTCTCCTCCCTAGACACTGCCACTGACTCACCCTGTTTCCTGCAGCAGAGCTGCTTTCCTGAAGTCAGACTGGCATGCGAGCTGTTTCAAAGGTGCCATATTGGCTTTTAAAGGAGCCTATCCTTTTGTCAAACTCCTCATGATCAGATGTAATAGCTTCACAAGTCCTTTGCCACACTTCAGGACCTCTCCTCTTCCTTCACCTCTGAGCCGTGCAGTCTTTCACAAATTGCTCCTTTACAGAGGAGCAAAGGGTGGGATGTATTGTACGTACAACAATTGCAGCTCAGCTTTTATCTTAAACATGTATATGTTGTTTTCAAGTCCATGTGAATGAGGAAGTTCTAATCAAACCTGAAAATACAAGGAGTGTTGACCTTCAGGAGATGTTTCCTATCCCAGCAGCAAAACCCAGTCTGCTGTTTCTGCTGCTTTTCCTGGATGCAGCCTCAGAGAGAGGCTGAAATGAGCAATCAGGTTTGTTTATGGCAGGTTTTAGTGTTTCACTGATATAATAAGAGAGGCTTTTGCGGCAGGGATTCGGTTCATGTGTACTTCAGTGTTTTCTGCTCCATTTTGCTCCATAAAAATACAGGCTCTTGTTTACGAGAATTAGCAGCTTCCCAAGGTTTCTGCTGATTTTGAGGAATCAACCCCTTGCAGCTATGTGACACCACCACGCAGCTCCCTCTCCACCCGGTGCTTGCAGAATGACTGTTCCCTACGTGCGGTTGAGCACTTGGTTTAAACACCTGCACAGAACAATTGGCACAAGCCAAAGGGCTGTTAGAGGCTCCGTATCCTGTTTGGGAATCACTTCAAGTGAAATTAATGATTCCTCTCTGCACGCAGACTTTTAAAAAAGAAGTCTGCTTTTCTCCATGCAATCAATCCCAAGTGGTTGGGGTGCACTCTGTACTGTCACACGGCGATAAAACAGACAGTCTGTGGCTTTTTATTCCGTAGGGTCTGGTGTTTCAGACAGCAGCATTTAAGGGGACAAAAAAAAAAGCCTTACATAGGTGGTAACTGTGACACTTGCACATCTCCACGTCCACTTAACCATTTCTCCATTTGGTCCCTGCATTACAGAGATGTTGTGTGGAGCTGAGTTATTTTCACAGAATGACAGACCAGTAGAGGCTGGAAAGGACCTCCAGAGATCATTGAGTCCAACCCCCCTGCCAAAGCAGGATCCCCTAGGGTGATTCACACAGGAATGCATACAGGCAGGTTTTGAAAGTCTCCAGAGAAGGAGACTCCACAACCTCTCTGGGCAGCCTGTTCCAGTGCTCTGTCACCCTGGCTGTAAAAAAGTTTCTCCTCATGTTGAGGTGAAACCTTCTGTGTTTCAGTTTGTAGCCATTGCTCTTGTCTTACTGCTGTGACCACTGAGAAGACATTGGCTCATTCGTGGCAGGTATTCAAATCAAGGAATTTTCCAGTAGTCTTTGTGTGCTGATTCACACAGTACTGCCAGCTCTTGTGATGTTATCACAAGTCTTGTGGTATTTGGTCTTCTGTCTTACAGCTTCAGGCTCTCATCATAGAATGGTTTAGGTTGGAAGGGACCTCAAGGATCACCTAGTTCCAATCCACTGCCATAGGCAGGGACACGTCCCACTAGAACAAGTCGCTCAAGACGTCATCCAACTTGGCCTTGAACACCTCCAGGGAGGGAGCATCCACAACCTTCCTGGGCACCCTGTTCTAGTGTTTCACTACCCTCACTGTAAAGAACTTCTTCCTAACATCTAGTTTAAATCTCCTCTCTTCCAGTTTAAACTGTGTTTAAACTGTTTAATCCTGTGTGTGCTTGCAGCCCAGAAGGCCAATGGCATCCTGGACTGCACCAAAAGAAGAGCTGCCAGCAGATCCAGAGAGGTGATCCTGCCACTTTATTCTGCTCTGGTGAGACCTCACCTGATGTACTGTACCCAGATCTGGAGCCCTCAATACAGGAAGGACATGGTCCTGATGGAGCAGGTCCAGAGGAAGGTCACAAAAATGATTAGGGGGCTGGAGAACCTCTGCTACAAAGACAGGCTGAGGGAGCTGGGGTTGTTCAGCCTGGAGAAGAGGTGGCTCCAGGGAGACCTAATAGCAGCCTTCCAGTACCTGAAGGGGCCCTACAAGAAAAATGGAGAGAGACTGTTTACAAAGGCCTGCAGTGATAGGACAAGAGGCAATGGCTTCAAAATAGAGAAGAGTAGATTTAGATTGGATGTTAGGAAAAAGTTCTTTACCATGAGGGTGGTGGAGCCCCGGGACAGGTTGCCCAGGGAGGTAGTTGGGACCCCATCCCTGGAGATATTCAAGTTCAGGCTCGACAAGGCTATGAGCAACCTGATTTAGTGGAGGATGCCACTGCTGACTGCAGGGATGTTGGGCTGGATGACCTTTGGAGGTCACTTCCAACCCAAGCTATTCTATGATTGTTTGAGTCTCAATTCTGGTTTCAAAACCAGGTCCCATCTCTCGCCTAGCTGCAGAGAAAAATCTTAAAATACCATTTAGCATCCAAAGAGACAAAACATAAGCAAGCTGGTAAAGTTTTCCCAAAGAGAGATGGTCTTTTCTCTGTATTTTTCCATCCCATCTAACTCTTATTTGTTGGGAGCCTGATTCTGGATTTTGAATAACTGGGTTTGGAGTTGGGAATGACTAACCTACATTACATTCACAATTTGGTGCAGGTGAATTTTGCATGAAGGGATATTATTTGAGTAAATTCAATTGCTATCCTGCAGGTTACTTCACCACAGCCCTCTGAGCACTGAACCGGTGCTTAACCCAGGATCTTCTAAATGGAGAGCAGTAATTAAGTTTCTTTTGGCCTGGCAAGTAATTTAGTCAATCATAGAATATTTAGGCTTGGAAGAAACCTTTGGAGGTCGTCTAGTCCAATCCCCAGATAACAGTTTCTGTACAGACATGAGCTGGGTTTTGTGTCATTGAGAGTTCTTCTATCTGGCAACCAGCTAAGGAGAGGTGTAATGAATTCTGGTGGATCAACTCTGATTACTGCTTTTGCATGCGTGGTCTACCATGAACAGCAGCATTTTAAACCTGTACTACATCAATACAAATCTGATTTCTGCATTTTTACTTTTCTCTCTTGCAGCTGTGGTTCAACTGTGATAAATTGCATCACACAAATGCAATTTTAGTTGAATATTTAAAACAAAACTGAACTGATGCCCTCCCCCATTGAAATCTAAGGGCATTCACAAATTTTCAGTTTACTTATGTTATTAAACCATTTTCTTAGCCCAGTCTAAAGTAATCTTGCCCTGTTTACACTAAACTGAACTGTGTGTTCTGTCACTGCATTAGCCATACTGCTGAAGCCACCAAATATTTGTATGTAGGTAGTGGAATAACTTGTCTAATGCAAGCTTTAAATCGGGAAAAGGCCTGTAGATGGTGCTCTAATCTAGCTGGAAAAACCCCAGATTTATCCTGAGACTGGATGGAGTTTTCTTAGTCCTTCTCAGAACTTGAACTCAGATTTATTTTGACTCATTTTGTATCTGCAGGACTTTGAGCTTTAATTAACCGTGGCAAATTCAGTTTGCTTGAGATGAATAGTTCTTGCAGATAACTTCGGGTGCCCTGGCCTGTTGCCACCACCGTCTTCCTTATACTTTGAGCTTGAGCCTCACCTTACTGGACTGGTGCCCTGAAGATTTCAGAGCAAATGGTGCCATTGACTCATCCATGTACTTTAAGTCTCAGAAAGGGCTCTTGCATAAAGATTATCATTCTCCAGAAGAAGGAAATGAGCAAAAGGACACAGGCAAATGAGTAAAATAATGCAAAGGAAACTATTTAGATTTTCCACCAGCCTCATTTTTCACCATCTGAGCCCTCCCAATATGCTTCCCAGCTCTGACGTACAGCTTAAATTACAGCGGGCTCAGCTGTGGGTATGCTGCCTGCAGGAGCTGCGGAGTGCCAACTTTACCAGCTAAGCAGATTTTAGGAGAAATAATATTGCCAAAGAGTTGACTCTTTCTAATTACTAGTCTCCCTTTGTAACTACAGGCTTGGTGTCTCCCTCCCCAACTGTGAGTTATTATTGGATTCTTTACTCTCTTTCATAAACTGCTGATTGGTGGCAGATTGTTTAGCAGCTGCCACCTGCTATAGTGCTTGTTGAATAAATTTCCCTTTTTAGATCTAGAATAGCCTTGGTCTGCTAACAGCTCTGGAGGCATTTAAGGGGGGAAAGGAACAGAGGTTTTTTTTTTTACCTCTCCCCAGAGTTCAGTACAGGTCTGGTACATTTCTTCTGTGAATCTTGGATCCCGAAACAGTAAAACATCTAAATATGCATTTTAATAGTGAATAATCCTCTCTCTCTTCAGGGAAGATTTAGACATGTCTCTCTATTCTATCAATTTTTCAGGGTGTAGGTGTGCTCCAGACGTGCAGTTACCGGTTGTCTGGAGCCAAGCTTGAGTGCTCCACTAAAACAAGACTTTTGTGAATTCTAAATGGCCATTAGAGGTTGTCTTGTGATTGAGATGATGCTTAAATCCAAGGGAGCCTACCTAATGCTCAGCCATTTAAGAAGAAACTGTAGGGAGGGCATCTGTCTTTTGAGGATGGTAGAATGTGAGTAAAATAGGATAATAAAGTGGTGGAAGATGCTGATGCTGGAGGAGAGCTCTGCTTTGCAGCCCTATCTTGGCACAGGGAGCTTTCTTGTGAGCTCCAGTCTTCATGCTAACTTCAGTGGGCACAAAGATAGTTGCCACCTGTACCTGTAAAACCCCTTCCTCAGGGAAGATCCTGGTGACTTGAGCACAAAGGGAAATAGGGGGGGTGTAGCAGCACACTTCTTGAAAATGCTAAGTGTACAGGAGGGTGGCTGGGAGAGAGGCACGTCTGAGGACACACTCTCCTCTGCAAATTTGAGCATGTGTTGACTGATAGGGCACATCCTCCCAGCAGGTTCACTCCACCAGCCCAATGGAAGCAGCTATGAACCAACTTTTTTCCAGGAAAAAGTAAAGCCTCTGTTTGAGTACAAAATAATTTTTTTTCCAGCAAAAAATCCAAGAAGGAGAAAATCCATCTATAACTTTCCACATGTAAGTGACTGGCCAGTGTTTTCCTTTTGGCTGTGTGTCTGTGATAGGAACTGAGGCTGCTCAAGCAGGTGGGTGACGTGAGCAATTGAGCTATCTCTCTCTTGCGATGGCTGCTGTTGCTTTTGTCAGGGGGAACTTCTTACAAAACCCTAAAAACAAGAATAGGAGGGAGTGGTGCCCATTGTTCTGGCCAGAATCCAATTTGGATAATTGCCTTCTGCCTACCTAGAATTGTAATGGCATGTTTATGCTTTCAACCTCAGTAAGGCCTGAGGAGCCTTTGCATGAAGCTTGCTGTTTAAATATGAAGTTGAGTCATCAACATTAATTTTATTCCGTATTTCAGTCAACAAATGAAGGTTCTTGTTCAGGCAGTAGGGACCCTTCACACCAATATTATTTTAGCCGACCCACGCTAGCAGTGTATTTTAATATATTATTATGAGATTGTCTCTCCTGGCCTGGGTTTCAAAGATGTCAACATCCACTGATTTAACTCCTGCATGGCAATCTGAAAACCAGCCCATTCACATCTAGTTGTTTGAAACATCATGAGCTATCCTGCGTTATTGGTACTACAACTAGTTTGCATTTTCAATCACTCTGCTTCTTAAAACCTCTATCTTTCAGTTTACTGAGGAAGTAGAACTTACACAAAGATCTAAATGAAATTAAATCAATTGTTTAATGTCTTGGTCAAGATCACTAGTGTTGAACCTCTCTGGACTTCCAGGAAGGCATATATGTTCCTTTGTACTCAGCTCTGGTGAGGCCACACCTCAAGTATTGTGGTCAGTTCTGGATACCTCAGTACAAGAGGGTGAAGGACCTGGAGAATAAATTATGGAGAGCATCTGAAGGAGCTGTGGTTGTTTAGGTGGAAAAAGAGGAGGCTGAGGGAAGACCTCATTGCTGTCTACAGCTACCTGAAAGGGCATTGCAGAGAGGTTGGTGCTGGTCTCTTCTCAGAGGTGATAGACAAGAGGGAATGGTCTTAAGCTGTGACTGGGTAGGTTTAGACTGGACATCAGGGGAAAAAAAAACCAAACCACAGAGTGGTCAGGCATTGGAATGGGCTGCCCAGAGAGGTGGTGGAGTTACCAACCCCAGATGTGTTTGAAAGTCATTTGGATGTGGTGCTTGAGGATACGGTTTAGGGTGAACCTTGTAGAGTAGGGATAATGGTTGGACTTGGTGATCCAGATGGTCTTTTGCAACCTAAATGTTTCTGTGATTCTGTGATGGAGCCAAGGTCAGTCTCACAGATTGGTTAGTATGTGTCTGATTTTAAATACAGAAAGAGATTGCACTAATCATATCTTCATTTTGATGTGGGTGTGTGGAGGGAAATGCAAATGCAGGCAGTGTGCAGGCAGATTTAATACTGATTTAAGATTTAGATCCAAACAGCGCCAAATTATAGACTGGTATACGGATCTTAGTTTTAATCTGTTTCTCCAGTGCATCCCACCAAGGCACTTGTTGGATTAACCATGTCTTAGAGAGTAGGTTCAGACTGGGAATCTCAGCGAAGCATCATCTTTGAAACAGCTTCTGTTGGAATGTTGTTCTCACACCCACTGAATGCTCCACCAATATGAGAAGACCCTGCTGGGTAGCAGACCTATCTCAAAGGGTCTGGTAGACTTTGTGCCACATCCTGAGCAATGATCCTGCTTCTGCACTGGATGGGGGCACTGAGCTATTCCTCTTGGGGCCTGAAGAAACTCCCCTCTCATATCTTTGGCTCTGTGCAGTTTGCACTAGGCAGAGAATCATGTTCCTCTCTGAGGGTAGGCAAGTTCCAGCGCGGGCACTGCTCTTCCTGCTCCCTTTCCAGACTTTCAGCCTCCATGTGCTGGCTGAGATTCAGGCAGTGGGAAAAGAAATCTGCATAAAAGAGCAAGGAAGCCTTTTTAAACCTGTCATCCTCCTTCATCGATCAAAGATTATGATCCTACTTTCTCATTGTTTTATGGAGAGCATTTGTTTGTTTACTGCTTTGGCATCTCTTGCTACATAAGCAGTGTATATGCTATAAATATAACCATTATCCAAAGGCCCAGCTCTGCCAGCACTGCCAGGCACTGCTCTTGCTGCCATCAAGTTGATAGAAGTACTCCAAACAATAAGTACTGCGCTCAACAGGGCATTCCTATTTCCATCTTCAGCATGAAGGACAGAAAGATGAAATGTGACCTATGCAGACACCGATGAGAAGCCAGTCATCTGCTACTGAAATGTCTTGGTGAAGGACAAATGGATGGGGGGCAGCATTAAACAAGGCATGCAGATGCTGCTCAGGCATCTGTGCAGTGTGACAGCAGCAGTGGTGAGTAGTGTCAGGAGGGACCATGGGAGAAGTCAGTGCCCTGCATCAGAAAACAGGTTGTGAGGGACATGCAAACAGCTGAAAGGAAACTTACAAGGAAGACAAAGTAGAAAGAAGAGAGGCTGGTGGGGAGATCCTTGCAGAATTGGCTGAGGAAGGGTGTTAGATCTGGCCAAAGGAAGGGAACATTTAGGTGAGGAAGGGAGGAGGTGATGGGAGAGGGAAAGGAACGACCAGTTCCTTCACCTTTGCAGTGCTATGTATGCTCCACCCTGAAGAAGAAGGAGTCAAGGGTCCTCACTAAGTGATGGGCACAATGGTGATGCTCCTTTCATGGTCCCCTTCTGCTGCCAAACCCAGTGCTGAATTGTCTGAAACCATTTAAAACTCAAACACTGAGTTCTTTTTCACTTTGTGATTTTTCAGATGGAGATTTTGCTGTTGCATGAAGGAATAAAACCACGCTTTGTGGCCACAAAGATTAGTAGTTAGACCTGTTTATGCACATAGCCATCCAACCACTGTTATTTGCATCCATATAAACAGCAGCTATACTAAGGTCTGGCTGAAAATCAAACCCATTGTGAGCTGCCTAGAAGGCATTGGCAGATGGGAGCCATATAAATAAAATGCAGTGTTGTTATTAACTGGCCTAGCAGTTCAGTGCCTTTCTAACAGTGATTACTTGGAATGACATGAAGACTGTCCTGTCTTGAAGGATGAGTTTATCTTATCTACTGGACTGAGACATTTCAAAGCAAAATGCATAGTCCTTCCTCTTCAGGGGCAGTGATGCTTTGAACCTCGTTGTTTCTCTCACTGTATGAAAAAGGGAACTACTGCACAGGTTGGATTAACTTCAGTGCCAATTACATTAGCAAATTCATGTTACTACTCCGTAAAGCTGCTTTAATTTGCCTCCATCCTAGTTCAGCACCTACTCTCTCACTCCTGGCCCCAGTAATGATAGACTGTGCTTTGCTATTTGGAAATAAATAGAGTGTGCTTTGCTATTTGGAAATAAAGCTATAGCTAATCTCAGACACAGGGAACTCTAGCCGGCAGTAATCTGTCTACTGTGTCCTACATGCGAATAAAACAAAGGCTTGTACTCACAGCACACCAGCGTTTGGCTGTGGGAAAAACAGGCTTCTCTTATACACATGAAACCCAGGGAGGAGAAATTATTGAGTTTCCTGCGTGTGATCTGTGTTTCCTGGCCAGTTCTAAAATCCTCGCTTAGGAAATACCTCTGGAGTAGTGACTGGCCCTTTAAACTGGGCAGAGGCAGCCACCCATACCTCCCAAATGGCTGTTTTGGTTCTTTCATGTATAGTAACTCACTCTCCTTCAGCTAATCCTTTATATATTTTCCCCAGGCTTTCACTTGGGCACTGAAGGGCAACAAAGCTGGTGAGGGGCCTAGAACGCAAACCCGATGAGGAGAGGCTGAGGGAGCTGGGGTTGTTTAGCCTGGAGAAGAGGAGGCTCAGGGGTGACCTCATTGCTGTCTACAACTACCTGAAGGGAGGTTGTAGCCAGGTGGGGGTTGGTCTCTTCTCCCAGGCAACCAGCAACAGGACAAGGGGACACAGCCTCAAGTTGTGCCGGGGGAAGTATAGGCTGGATGTTAGGAGGAAGTTCTTCCCAGAGAGAGTGATTGGCATTGGAATGGGCTGCCCAGGGAGGTGGTGGAGTCACCGTCCCTGGGGGTGTTCAAGAAAAGACTGGATGAGGCACTTAGTGCCATGGTCTAGTTGACTGGATAGGGCTGGGTGCTAGGTTGGACTGGATGATCTTGGAGGTCTCTTCCAACCTGATTGATTCTATTCTATTCTATTCTATTCTATACTTTCTTATTCATGAGGTGGTTCTTGTTCTTCACATCCCCTTCTTCAGCCCACTGGCAGGAATGAAAACAGTTTTCTTGGGTTTTAGACTTTTTTATTGCCTGGACGTGGTTGCTTTCTGCCTTCTATTTCCATTCTTTATCAAAGATGACGCTTCCCAGTGCTGATGAGATTCTGTTCATGCCAGGTGGCTGCTGCCCAGCTCTACCATTTCAGCAGCTGAAATGCTTTTCTGGAAGATTTCACAGTTCACTTTTGTTGAGAGAATCTCCTTGTCAAAATACAGGTGGAGAAGGTGAAATGTGAAGTCTATCAGCAAAGGCAGGCTGCAGAGGGAGGCCAGCCTTTGGATCTGAGTTACTCTAAAATTGGTGCTGCTGGTTCTCAGAGGTGGCTGTTGCTGTGTCTGGTAGTGTGGCACTTCCACATTTGTAAAGGCCTCCTTTTGATGGGTACACTTAGACAACAATTGAGTAATACAAGTGTGTCCCACGTGTTGGCTCTGAAATAAATGATGACAACAAATGAGCTCAGGGAGAAGCCACTGCTGTGAGAAAAGCATCGCCTTTGGCTGTTCTCATGTTTTGCTCTAGAGTGAATATCAACTGGATGGAAAAAAACCTACCAGCTCTTGAGCCCCTGCCCTGTCAGTTCGGCACTGAACTTCATGCAGTCATCTCTGTATGCTCTTCTTGTATTTATGTATTCATTTCTCACAGAGCTTAATGTACAAAGTGTGCTGGTTTCAGGCTTATTTTTACTGAGAGAAATTAAATCCTTAGCTGTGAGAAGAAAGAAAACAACAGTAATCTATATCCCTCAGTTTTCTGGTGAGAAACACAACTAGGCAAAATATAGATAAGATGGGGCACTTCTCACAGACTTCTTAGCTCTAACTTCGTGTTGCGCCTTCTTTCTGGTGGTCTGGTCTCTGTGGATGACTCTGCCTTTAACTCTCTAATCCACCTAACCCCCTTTTCCTCTAGCTTCCTTGTGGTTTGGGTTTTTTTTGACATCTCACCTCAGATCTCCAGATTTATCATGTGAGATGTATGTGGGTTGATCTGGTTATTTCTGAAGGGAGAGAAAGAAAGAGAGGAAAGGGAGTTTGGGTTGGGAGCCCTCCTGGGGACTTTGATTGTTTCTGGGAGGGGTATTGTGTTTCTGTGTTACTTTTAATTTGTATATAACTGTATATATTTATGTACATCTGCTTTTATATTGTGCTAAGCTGTAAATATAGCTTCATTCTTAATTTCCAGCTTGGCTGAGTCTAGTCTGGGTGATTTCATAAGGGGGGGGCAGGTAATACCCAAACCGTCACAGTAAAGATAAAATGCTGGGGGAATTTGGTGTGTGGAGACTGCAGAGTAGGACCCAACCTTGGACAAGGCTGTGTATTGCTCAAATTGCCTTTAGCCTGCAGCTTGATTGAGTTTTATCCCTTTTCTTTCCCAACAGTGCCTCAGAAATATAACCAAAAAGGCTGGTGCTTCACTGCTAATAAGAAAGTCGAGATGAGTCACTACTACTAAAGGTGAGTTATATGGAGTAATTAGATTTTAGTGGATCTGTTTATGAGTTACTTTCCCAGACAAAGAGATATTAAAGCTCATCCTCACAGCCCTGCCTGCCTCCCATCTCCCCCAAGGCTGCAGAAGGCCAGCCAGTCACAGTTAGCACTGTCCCTGGCCTTGGCACACACATAGTAGCCTGTGTGTGGGCACATGCAAGCATAGAGACACACACTACAGAGGTGAAGAATATTTTTATGACATTATTTTTATGATAATCTATTTCAATGGTTAATTTCAGTTTAGGGCACTGATTTATAACAAGTTTATAGATCTTTTTTACTATTCTTTGTTGAGTTATGGAGGTGGCATGTGTGAAATGGAAGTACTTGGCCTATTGTTCTGCTTCTCACGCAACCAGTATAGTTGAGACAATAAAAAGATCTATAAAATTAATATATACAGAGAGAAAGGGACAGAGACAGAGAGAATATGTAATGCTCTAGAGTCTGGTATCACATTTATCTCTCCCAGAGAGGTTAAGACTCAGAATTTACATGTGGAAATACCAAAAAAGATCTTACCCTCTTGCAAGGAGTGAAATGATTTCTAAGTGTCTGGGCTATCATCTCCTTTATTTATAAAACAAATTTTCAGGGGGTATTTATTTTTTTTTAAGGCTAGAACCCTGTTGCTTTTCTAACAGCTTGGAACTAGGCCATCTATCACTGAGGGCTCCCTGGCCTGGAGTTTTTAGGCAGGCTTTTGTGAAGACATAGCCACACTAAGATTTTGCCTTCCAGTTCATCATCTATTTATTTATTTTGGTACCAGCACATTATATCCTGTTTAAATATACCTGCATGTGAACACACACACACACACACATTGTAATAGACAAATATTTATACATCTCTCAACAAACCCGTTATATACAAAGTGTATATACATATACTTTTAATTTTTATATAACTGTATATATTTATGTATATCTGCTTTTATTTTTTATATTGTGCCAAGCTGTAAATATACCTTCATCATATATATGTGTGTGTGTGTATGTAGATGTGTGTGTGTGTGTATATATATATATATGTATGTATATAAATATCAGCACCTTGATCATTTGTCAGTGTCTGTAACCTTCAGCTTTAGGCTGGTCATCTTTATCTTCCCTGTGTTAATCTGTGCTCAGTGTGTACTACTAAGCACACAGATGTATCCAGCTCCCTGTTCTACCTCCACAGTGGCTTTTCCTGCTATTTCAGACTATTGAGGGTTGGTGTATTTAAGGTCTAATATCTCAGGCTATTTTAAGAGTTACTGATTTTCCTTTTATGTTTATCACACATCACTATCTGCTAGTAGCCTTGCTTATGTCTGTAATTTTGTAACTAAGGAATAGGATAATTTTTGCCTAGTTTATTTTTAGAGTTTCCTTTAGCCTGTAACCTGTATAGGATGCTAAAGAGATCAAAGTAGGTATAGAACACACACAAAACAATACAAGACCACATTTTGTAACATTAATTCCTTTGAGTGACTGTTGGTTTGTTCTTATACCTACAGCAACATCAGTGCTCTTTTTTCCCTTCATCAAAGGTATACTAAGATAATTCTTAGTCAAAGATTTAACAAAGCCTTGCAGTGAGATGTGAGCAAGGCGATTAATTCCTGTTAAAATGTTGGGATCAGTTCATCTCTGTACTTCTGTGTTGTCCAATGATATATTTGCACACTCCTGCTACTTTAAAACTTCTTCTTTCCCCAGCCTCTCTTTTCTGGTTACTTCTCTGTATGTTAAATTGGGTAAACAAATAGGTAGTAGGTAGATAATTGTGAAGCTAGTTGATGCCTTCTCTTCTCATGTGCATAAAGGACAGCAACCTTCTTTAATAAACCAATTCATGTGTCATTTTTTCTGCAGACGATAAATATATGGTATTATGAGGTCTGTCACAACATGTCACCACTTCTATTTGTACAAAACAGAATAAACCCACCAAATATGATTTTGCAGTCAAATTGAAAGAAAATTCCAGGTTTCTCCTGTCAGACAGAAAAGGCACAACAATGACTTAAATAGAATTGCAGTTTATCTCGTTAGCTGTTGAAGAAAACGAATTTGTTTCATATCCTGTGAGTCTCCTAAACATCTAACGGTTTTAATGAAGTTTAACAATTCCATGTAAGATGGATACTGTTTTTCCCATTTGGCATATCCATCATCCTATGCAACAGAAACTAGGCTTATCCGCAGTGCAGACCAGCCTAAGGTGAAGGTTACAGACACTGACAAATGATTAAGGTGCTGATATTTATACACACACACATATATATAGTATATATTTTAATAAACAATCTCCTGGAGTTTTTAATCTCCTGTAATGTCTGGCAAAACCGAATTGTTTGAGAGAAACAGTAAATAGCAGAATCTTAGTGGCTAGGAGATTATTGAACATTATTTGATAATAAAAACAAAATGCACTTGAGGTCTGCATCATTCAAAGACACAGACTGGAACAGCCAAGTCTGGCTTCTTGGAGAGGGTTGTTTTGTTAACTAACAGATCTGTAAAGGGGTTCACCAGACCATGGATGCAGAAAACTAGAGCTGGTGGTGATGCATTTTAATACTTTAATCCAAGCCATCTCGTTATTTCTATCACACATTGAATTCTAAATATTTGTAGTAATAATGCTGCAGATTGCAGACATAAGTAAAGCAATATACAGGTATGGAAAGCTTTGTCAGAAGGTAAATGCCTGCAGGTGTCATTGTATTAGGACAAAAGGGCTTAGATTGTCTTTGCCTGGGTTATTTCACTTTGTTTGCAAACATCTGCCAGCAGAACAGTTGTGGTAAAGTAATAGCTTATTTTAGGAGCTGCTAGTTGTTAGGATGCAAAAAACCCCAAACAACTTTCCTGCATCACCTAAGGATATAGTTTTCCTGTATGAGTCCTGCACCCGGGGAGGAATAATAAACTGCACCAGCACAGGCTGGGAGGTGATCTGCTGGAGGGCAGTCCTGTAGCGAGGGACCTGGGAGTCCTGGTGGATAACAAGTTATCCATGGCACAGCAATGTGCCCTTGTGGCCAAGAAGGCCAGTGTCCTGGGGTGTATTAAGAATGTTTCCAGCAGATCAAGGGAGGTTCTTCTCCCCCTCTACTCTGCCCTGGCAAGACCTCATCTTGAGCACTGCATTTAGTTTTGGGCTCCCCAGTTGAAGAGGGACAGGAGTCTGCTGGAGAGAGTCCAGCAAAGGGCTACAAGGATGATTAGGGGACAGAAGCACTGCCTGATGAGGAGAGGCTGGGGGGCTTTTTCATCTGAAAATCAGAAAACCAAGAGGGGATTTAATAAATGTCTATAAATATCTGAGGGCTGGGGGTCAGGAGCTGGGGGGGCAGGCTCTTCTCACTTTTGCTCTCTGTGATAGGACAAGGAGCAATGAATGTAAGCTGCAGCACAGGAGGTTCCACCTCAATGCAAGGGGGAACTTCTTTACTGCAAGGGTCACAGAGCCTTGGAGCAGGCTCCCCAGAGAGGTTGTGGAGTCTCCTTCTCTGGAGACTTTCAAGGCCTGTCTGGATGTGTTTTCTGTGACCTGAGCTACATTGTATGGTCCTGCTCTGGCAGAGGGTTTGGACTTGATGATCTGTTTGGGCCCCTTCCAACCCCTGACATCCTGTGATCTGAACCTAGTGTCAGAAATTACTTTATAGCCAAGTTCTATCAAATAACAACCTCTGGTAATGCTTAGAATGCCTGCCAGCTGGTATTCAGAAATTAAAGGACACAGAGCTAAATTAAATTAAACAGAGCTAGTTAAATGCCCCATCTGATGATTAGGTTTGCAAGCATCAGGGCATTGTAGCTCTGCAAATGGCTGTAAGCTGGGCAGGATCACTCAATTACCAAGAGGCTAGAAAGTCTCCCCGCCCTAAAGCTGTGGAAAGTAACTTAAGGACCTTCTGGTCAGGGAAAGGACAGACTCTGAGCTTTCTGCATCCTCTCTAAAGGGCAGATAGGCTACTACAAGTTTGCAGAGCATTAATATAGGCTAAACTTTCAAGAGTGCTCTAGCCTTAGCAGGTATGTCTCCAGCTGCTGTGGGGATCTACAGTTTGTATGGAGGATGGGCACCTTGGCAGCTGGGCTGTTTGTGTGTCCACTGAACCTGGTCACTGAAGTAAAAAAACTCTAAACTGTGAACTGAATCAGCTAATGAAGGAGTTACCAGGGGAGATGGATGGGCTCGATCTTGGTAGAGATCTTCAAACTAAGGTGAGTCTTTCTGAGTGATATGTATTTGTCTTGCGCCTCTTGCTTTTGTACCTTTCTGCATCTGAAAGTGGTAGAAACTGTTATTTTTCTCTCTTGTGGCGGAAGTTTTTGTTTGTGCAGTAGGAGGAAGATGGCAAAAACCCATGAATTGGTTTCCCTCTGTTAAGGAAAATTGATTAAAAGTATCTATTAGGATTGAAGAGCACTTATCTGAGCCTCTTTTTAGCCAGTTCATCTTCTAAAGAGCCTGATCTTCAGGGAAGCAGACAACTCTTAATCAGCTGTCTTCTGTAAGCGCTTTACAGAGGAGCATGCGAAGGTTGTAGCTCTTTTCAAGCTCCTGGCATCTGTAAGATCAGCCAAAAGTCTTCCTTCTGGCTAGGTCAGGAGCTTGTTTCTTTAAAGCCTGTCAGCTGCATGTTGCCTAATTGGGCATTGTGATAGCAAACACAGTGAGCTAATCACTGTCCACTTAGGTGCACATCCACCTCTTGTTCATACTTTACCGGGGTTATGCTGGAGGTTTCTTGCTGCCACCTATTGCAACTCCTCTTTGTAGTAATGGGCACAAATGCCTTTCAGGGTGGGAAAATGGTGTCGACAGCATATAACTTCCACACAGGCAGTCTTTGCAGATGACATTCAAGCTTGTTGCTTGAAATTTCTTCATGCTCTCCTCTGCGGAATTATTTGCAGGAGCATTTTGAGAACAACTTTGGGTCTGTAAGGGGCAAATAATGTGAAACATGTTTCTAATGAGCAATAATTACAGGTTTAAATAGCTGGCACAATCAGTGTTCAGTAATTTCATTATTAGATGGCACTGTAATTTATGCTAATCCTGATAACGGTTCCGGATGAGAGAGGTCCAGGCATAGGCAATTGCACTGCAATTATTTACAGCCTGTATTTCTGAAACAACAGATATGGTAATTTGGAAATCAGATGATTGTGTTTCCTACCAGAATAAATGAAATCACATGTAACAAGTTGTGTCAACAACTATGACATTAAATAGGATTATCTGATTTCCAATTCTAGATTTATACCTTGTTAGCTTTCTCTGCCCTAGAAGACCCCTGAATCAAAGAGGGGGGAAAGGAAGCTTTTTTTTTTTTTAGTGGAGACTTGTAATCTTTTATTTTCCTAGCATTTTGTAGGGCTTATATTTGGATACATGTTCTCAGTGCAAGTAAAAATTTGGGGGTAAACTTCACGAATCTACAGACAAAGCCAAACATATCAACTTTCTCCAGCCTTTCCTAAGACACTGCGGTACCCACTTGTGCCACTGGCCTCTTGCGCAAGTAAGCTATCAGTAAGCTGGGAATTTTCAAAGTGAAAAGAATTAAAACCTGCCAGCTCTGTTCAAGGAGGTTGTTGCAGTAGACTGAATTGCTTTGGGGAGGGGGTAATATTAAAAAATGACCCTATCTGTAATGGCTGACATTTTATCCTGGCTTTTAGCTGGAGACTTACTTGGAGTGAGTTGTGTTATTTCCATCTGGAAGTGACACTTGTGATAAGACATAATCCCAACTCCAAAGTTAGGTCACTCCATCCAAATTGTAGATCTGAAAAGATAAATGAGTGCTAAACAGGCAAGATAGCAATAGAAATTTTAGTTGGTGACACATGTCAACAAATTCCCGGCAGTCCCCTGGAACTCAAGTGCCAGGACTCAACTATACTTTCCTCTTACAAGCTTTTGACAGTGGGAGCTACCTCTCTCTTTTTCATGTTAACACTGAGACTCATCAGTCCTATAGTTCAGCTAGACCCACAGCTGGGAATACATCATGAAAGATTAAGGAATAAAGATATGGATGATGGAGTGTTTTTCAGTAGGCAGGAGTCTGGGAATTCCTTTAACAGAAAAAACTGTGCTTGAGTTTCAGACTCATTCCTCAGTGGCTCAGTAATGCTAAACAAGTCAATTAGACTCCACATGTGTTTAAAGTTAAGTCCATCCTACCTGCATTGTTGGACTGGAAGATCAGGTCTCTGGTGTTACTGAGGTAATAGTCTGTGGATTGTTAGAAGTTCTTGGTATAATCAGAACTCTAGTCAATCTGACAAAATATTATTCACTGGAATTAGGACAGTACACATCATTTAAATTCCATTCACTCCACCTCTCATCCATTCCTCCTCTGGTAAACTTGTAAATTCCTATTTATGGAATACTACACAATTTGAACTGTGTGTTGCTATAAATGGAGGAGATATATATGTTCTAAGAAGGAATTTTCTTTCCAAAACATGATCTGGACACTAAAGACCAGCATACATATGTTGTATTTCCTGCGATTACTGGGAGTTTCCTGCAGTATCCACACTGGGGCATGTAAAAGATGGTAATGCCCTGGTTGTGGAAGCAGTGAGAGATGTTCACCAGTTCGCAAGATTTGTAAACTGGTGCATGCTAAATAGCCTCTATCATCAAGTCTCTGTTCTGTGATATGACAGAAGAAGGTCTGAGGTGGGTCTAGTCATATTTGGTTGGTAGTGCTGCAAGTACGGAGGAATATGATGGCAGCTTTGCTGGCCGCTCAGCAGCAGCTGGGATTGCAGGGTTCCTACATGTTACCATCCATCTGTTTGAAGTGTTCTTTGGTGCTCTTGCTTTCTCTTGGCTAGATTCAGGGCTCCTCAGGCTTCTGACATTTCAGCCTCCTTGGGCAAGGAGCAAGGTGAGGCTGGTGTGGGTGCCAGGCTTAACCCAAACTCTTGAGTTTGTTATATGAAAGCTGAATGTCCACATCTCTGTGAATGCCTATCAGAAAGAGCTGAACAAGCTAGCATAATGCATGTATTTGACAGTGGACAGCCATGGAGGTTTAGGAAAGCATATCCAGAGACTTTGGTAAATCTTACCTGAACTGGTCAAGGTGTCTAAGCTAAGGTACTTCACAGGAGAGGCACTTGCCGTGGCTTTGGTAATTGCTGCTTTCAGCACAGCTGAAATTTCTGAGAATAGCCATTCTTTGTGGTATTTAATTTCTTGTTTCTGACCACAGCCTGACCTGGAAGGGCAAAAGCAGAGCAACTGCAAAACAAACAAATAAGGTGAAGCTGTAAACCCGCTTCTCTAGCTTTTAAAATCTACCAACTACATTCTTTGAAAGTTTTGGACAAATGAAGTTCCAGCTTAATTGCCTCTCTATACAAAGGGATTTGCCTGTGTGTTTAGTAGTAATATAAATTGCTGGAGGAGGAAACCTAATTGTACTGTACAGTGTGTTGTCAAGGCTGGGATGGTAGCTGTCAAAAACAGACTTCAGTGTAATCAGCTCGTCTCTGGCTTCGTATACAACCCATTAATATACCAACTTTGACTTGTACAGTATTTCACTATGTTTAGAAAAGGAACACTCCAGTGTCTTGATCTCTTCCAGGAAAATTGCTTAATTTACAAGCTTAGTTTATAAATAGAGACGTTAGTTCCACAGAACTGCATCTTCACTTCATAGGAAAATATTCTGTGTTTATCTTCTGAAACCAGTGGACGTAAAACACTCTACGTCGGAAGCCTACAGCATGCAACTTGGAGTATAGGGATCTGCTTTCGTCATGGTTAAGATAAACAAAGATCTAACTGCAGGAAACAACTCCGTTCTGGAGTTGTTTTATGTGGAAGTTACAAATTGCTTCATTGCTGTGTAATATAAACAGTTTTTCAAAAGGATGGTGTTGAGCTATTGATATTTAAGATCACCTCGTTAATCATTTGGGGAGTAACAAAGTTATCTGAGTTCATGGACTGGCTTCCTAAAGTGAACTGAGTTCACTGGCTTCCTAAAGTGGATAATAATAAATGGCAGAGAAGAAATAACGTTTAAAATTATGTTAAATATGTTAGTGAAGCTTTGGATGTAAATGAAGGTTGATTGGAAAGGATGAGGTATATTATAATAAGCTTTCCTAATGTTGGGTGAATGATCTGGTCAAGTGTGCAGTGTGGAGAACAGAAAGGAAACTGAGAATGCAGGTGGTGTTGTGGAGAAAAACACTCTATGCTAAAATGCCGGTAGTAGGTTAGTTCTGTCTGCACTTGGAGATGAAAAGCAGTTGGCCTCTTGCAGTTGTGAAGGAAAAAAGAAGTGAAAGTCAAACCATTTTGTAGAAGAAAAAGTGCAAACTTGACCCTTCTTGTCTCTGATTTATGTGAACTCTGGCACGGAAGAGCTGCAAAAGCAAAGCACCTGAAGAAGACCTAAGCTTGCTCAAGCAGAAGGAGGCAAAGCATTACAAAGGTTAGAAATGGAAGCTGATGTCACCCACAGGGAAGCACAGGTCATAGTCAAGAAGTTATGGAAGCACAGAGAGATGTGGTGGAGAGGAGTAGTCATCTTTTTGGTATTTGCCTTTGTCCTTCTTTCTTGTCACATAAAGATACCAAAGTGAACGTGGTCTCGAATCACAGTGGTCAAGTTTTCCAGCTGCATCACCTTCACTTGGTGTAAATGCCAAACAGCTCTGAAAGACCAGACAAGGAAATGGGAGTGAATAGATATCTGGGGATGTTCAAGAGCTTGAGGGAAGGAATAAAATGAGGACAACATTAAAAACAGGATGAATTGGTTGGTTTGGACCTGAATACCTGTGCAATCTACAGGGAATGAGTAATATTGCATGATGATCTCATTTGGAGCTTTCATCTAAGATAAGACAGGTTCCCAAAAGCAATGCCGTCAGAAATTAGTGGCATTCAGCTGAAGCTAAGCATCTTTCTTAAACCACTGAAGCAGTGTTGTGTAATGTGTTCCTGTTTGTTCTGAGTGGTTGGAAGAGTTCCTTTTTGCTCTCACAGTGTTTTCAAGTGACTCAGGAAAGTGCACAGTATGAGCATTTAAATGACTGCTCAAATGTTGGTCGTCAAAACTGCAGGCTTGCTTCTTTTTTTAAGGGTGAACTTTCTCTGTTAAAAGGAAGATGGACAAGGAGCTGTTTGGTCAATGATTTCTAAACTGTCTGTGGTGGGAAGAAAAGAGAGCTTCTATTTGTGGAAGGATGTCATAGTCTTCATGTCTAAGATGCACATCATAACCTGACCTACCTCTGCTGTGGGCAGCCTGAGTACTAGTTTGATTTAACATTCTTTGTTCTTGGGGACTCGAGTGTCAGGTTCGGCATTGGGAGCCATTGACAGGATGATTTGAGGAAGGGCTGTCAAAAAAGTTCCGCAATACAATACCTGGGTCTGCTTTTGGTGTCACTTGACCTGGCTCTACTTCATTTTACTTCCACTGACATCAGCTGCTGTTTCTGCTTGTACATGGCTCATGCAGAAACAGATTTGAGCTTCATGTTCAAATTATCTTGTTACCCAGATCTGCTTAGTTGAAATGGAGATTGGACTGCTGAAAGGGGCAGGGGGAGCACTCTGCTAGTTCCAAAGCATTTTTATTTTTAGGACAAGACACCAAACCAAAATTATTACGATATATTCAGAGTTGGGCTCCTTCATTCTCTTATGTAGTGGAATTGAAAAAAAAGTATAAAGAGGCAGAAATTGTTGGAGTAGATATTTTTATTCTATTTTTTCCATCTCTTTAGGGTGTTGTGTATTGTGCTTTTCTTATCTCTTTCACTGAAGGTGACTCTTGCGGATTCTGGTTTCATTAAACTCTTACTCCTATCACAATCTTGTTTGAATTTGCAGCCTTTTTGAGTAGGGAATATCTTTTCCTCGTGTTATCATCAGAATCTACCACAGTAGGATGCTTCCATCTCACTGAGCAATCTAGAAGCTACCACAATGTAAATAATAAGTAGCAACAGGAACAGCAATACTTATTTACTCACCATTGCTACCTGAAAGAAGACTTTAAAAATATGGCCAGGATGTACCAAATTCTAACCTTGGGAAACCCCAGGATATGATTGTTGGAGCCAGAAGTGTTGCACAGTGCATTAATACACAACGCATTTGTCAGAGAATGAGATTGAATGTTTACCAGTGTTGTGTACATACAAAGAAAAGGAGGGGAGGGGGGGGAAGGTGTGTGATAGGATTAGGAGTAGTAAATATGATGCCATATTTGTAAGTATTGTACAAATCAAAGTTAGCAATTTATTCTACTTGGAGACTGATAACATATTGATCACATGATCATCTATTTTGTTATTTTAATAACTCTTTTAAAGCAATTCAAGGGGCATTTTTCCCCCCCGACTGCCTTCAAGAGCCCTGACAGAAGTCCAAAGCTGTAGGTTGGCTCATAAGCATGAGAGCACTGCTGCTTCAAAAACCAATTTAATACAGCTTGGTCTTCATACAAGATGTACTGGATGGCTTGTAGAATGAGTTTAAAAAAACCCAAACCCAAACAAAGTGATTAATTTCTTTATTCCAGCATATAATAAGGTCTCTTTTTATGGAGATGGAGGCTTATGTATTTCATGTAAAAAAAATCAAACCCGGTAATTAGCATTAATTATGCTTTCTGGAGAGGTGTTTGGAAAAAAGCCCAGGATTAGCTGAAATGAGGGACTGACATGCTTTTTCCTCCTCAAGGGTTGCCTGAGGTCAGCAGGGAGAAATTCTGCTGTGTGGGCAGACCCTGATAGAGCTCTTTCACTGGAAGGTCTAATTCACTGTTAACACCTGAGGTTTGGGGTTGTTCCTTTTCCTTAATGGTCAGCTGGACTAGAGGTTCTTTTGTGTGGAGGGCAGGCCTTCCTAATTTCCTCCAGTCAGGTTTTCCTCTTCCTTCATTGAGATGTCTTCCCATCAAATTTCCTGTATCAGTGTTACGGGTTGGAGTGGATCCCTCACCCAATAACTTATTGTAAGTTGCTTTTACGTGCATCACTTAACCTTTGCAGCATACATAGTGTGGCATAAACAACTGTCTAGATAATGGGTACTTATTCTCTCTTTTTTTGTTGTTGTTGTTTTAAATCCCTAAAGGGATATTTTGCTTTTGCTATTGAGTCCCATAAAAGCTCTATACTAGCTTTTACAGGGCAGAAGTGTTGAAATTTGGCTTCAAACACTATTATGAATTTCAAATTGTCATGGCTCCTTGCAAGTCTACCCACACAGTCTGTGCTGCCTCAATAAAGTGCCTCTCAATTAATGCTTTTGTGAGCAGAATAAGAGAAAAATAATCTGCAAATTCTTCCACAAGAAGACTTGGTGGCCTCACAAGGAGCCTTCAGAAGGGGTTTCCCCATGTAAGTTATTCTCCTGAGAGGATGATTACATTTTGCTACCTCTGCAAGGGCTCTTCTAGCTCTGATGCAACCAAAAAAATGGCTGAGACTGAGATTTCTCTTCTCATATAGCTTCCTGTGTGTAGCTCTCTGATTTCTTCTACTGGGTTCTCATCTCATGGAATCACAGAATGTCAGGAACTGGAAGGGACCTTGAAAGATTACCCAGTCCAATGCTCTTGCCAGAGCAGGATCAACTATACCAGATCACACAGGAATGCATCCAGGTGGGTTCTGAGTATCTCCAGAGAGGGAGACTCCACAAGACTCCTGAGCAGCCTATTCCAGTGTTCTGTCACCCCTCACAGTGAAAAAATTCCTCCTCATGTTTACATGAAACTTCTTATACCTCAACTTCCACCTGTTGCCCCTTGTCCTGTCAT
This sequence comes from Tricholaema leucomelas, assembly GCA_013400475.1. Lineage (NCBI taxonomy): Eukaryota > Metazoa > Chordata > Aves > Piciformes > Lybiidae > Tricholaema lacrymosa > Tricholaema leucomelas. The sequence goes on from WAAF01005652.1 coordinate 1,463,914, forward strand.
TGGGCATCACCAAGCAGAGCCTGGCTGTATCCTCCTGGCACTCACCCTTTACATCTTTATAAACATTGATGAGGTCACCTCCAGTCTCTTCTTCTCCAAGCTCAAGAGCCCCAGCTCCACCAGTCTCTCCTTATAAGAGAGATGTTCCATTCTCTTAATCATCTTTGTGGCTCTGCATTGGAGTCTCTCAAGCAGTTCTATGTCCCTCTTGAACTGGGGGGGCCCAGAAATGGGCACAGTACTCCAGATGCAGCTTCACCAGGGCAGAGTAGAGGGAAGGGAGAACCTCCCTCGACCTACAAACCACACCCCTTTTAATACACCCCAGAGTGGCATTGGCCCTCTTGGCCACAGGAGCACACTGATGGCTCATGGTCAAACTCCCATCAACTAGGACCCCAAATCCTTTTTCCCTTTGCTGCCTTCCAACAGGTCAGACCGCAACCTATACTGATACCTGGGGTTGTTCTTTCCCAGGTGCAAGACTCTACACTTGCCCTTGTTGAATTTCATTAAATTTCTTCCTACCTGACCCTGCAGCCTGTCCAAGTCTTGCTGAATGGCAGCACAGCCTTCTGGTGTGGCAGCCACTCCACCCAGTTTGGTGTCGTCAGCAAACTTGCAGACAGTGCACTCTGTGTCCTCATCCAGGTCACAGAATCATAGAATGGTTTAGGTTGGAAAGGACCTCAAGGATCATTCAGTTCCAAACACCTGCCATAGGTAGGGACACCTCCCACTAGAACAGGTTGCTCAAGGCCTCATCCAACCTGGCCTTGAACACCTCCAGGGAGGGAGCATCCAGAACCTACCTGGGCAACCCGTTCCAGTGTCTCACCACCCTCACTGTAAAGAACTTCTTCCTCACATCTAGTTTAAATCTCCCCTCTTCCAGTTTAAACCCATTACCCCTCATCCTGTCATTAAAAGACCTTGTAAATAGTGCCTCCCCAGCCTTCCTGTAGGTCCCCTTCAGATACTGGAAAGCCACTATAAAGCCTTCTCAAAGGCTTCAGCTTCCAGGCTGAAGACCCCCAACTCTAGTAGTCTGTCCTCATAGCAGAGGTGCTCCAACCCTTTGGTCATCTTCATGGCCCTTCTCTGGACTTGCTCTAGCAGTTAGATGTCCTTCTTGTGTTGGGTGCTCCAGAACTGCACACAGTACTCCAGGTGGGGTCTGATGAGAGCAGAACAAAGGGGGAGAATCCTCTCCCTTGCCGTGCTGGCCACGCTTCTCCTGATGCAGCCCAGCACACGGTTGCCATCTGGGCTGCATGTGCACACTGCAGGCCCATGCTGAGCTTTTCATTTTGTTCTTGATATGCCTAAGGAGAGTGCCAAGGATAAGTTTCTCCATTACCTTTGCAAGGATGGAGGTGAGACTGACTGGTCTATAGTTCCCTGGGTCCTCCTTCGTACCCTTTTTGAAGATTGGAGAGATGTTTGCCCTCCTCCAGTTCCCAGGCACCCCTCCTGTCCACCATAACTTATTGAGGATGGTGGAGAGTGGTCTGGCAATGACCTGTGCCAGCTCCCTCAGCACCTGCAGGTGCATACCATCAGGACCCATGGACTTACGGATGTCCAGATTACTCAACTGTTCTTTAACCCAGGCCTCATCAACCAGAGAAGACTCCTTTGTCATGCTTTCCTCTGGTGCTTCAGGTGTCAGGGGCTCCTGAGGACAGTCTCCAGCAGTACAGAGACAAAGAAGGCATTTAGTAACTCCACCTACTTTGTGTCCTCTGTCACTAAGGCACTCACCTCATTCAGCAGAGGGCCTACATTGCCTCTAATGTTAGCTTTTCCTGCAACGCATTTGAAGAAGCACTTTTTTTGTTATCCTTCACCTCCCTTGTAAGGTTGAGTTCCAGTGAGGCCTTAGCCTTCCTGGTTGCCTCCCTACATCCTCTGACAACAGTCCTATACTCCTCCCAGATGGCCAGCCCCTCCTTTCATGATCTGTAGACTCTCTTCTTCCACTTAAGTTTGCTTAGCAGTTCCTTACTTCATTATGCAGGTCTTCTGGCTCACTTTCTTGATTTCCAGCTTGCTGGGATGCACTGATCTTGAGCTTGGAAAAAGAGGTCCTTAAATGTCAATCAACTGTCATGGGCCCTTCTGTCTTCTAGAACCCTGTCCTATGAGATTTCACCCAGCAATTTCTTGAAAAGACCAACATTTGCCCTCCTGAAATCCATAGTTGTAGTCCTGCTTGGACTAGGTAGGTAGCTCTAATCTCATTAGAGAATTTGATTTGTTTTGATTTCAAGACTTGTTTTCCAGACTGGATTTTTAAGTCTAAAGAGGTTCATAAATTGCCTGTTCTTAAGCAATGCTTATTTAGCAGCAAAGAAAATGGAGTAAGCACAACTCTTTAAAAGGTAAGTGTCTGTGCTTGTGAGTCTGCCAAGTGGGGTGAGGCAAAAGCAGCATAAGGGTGCGAAAACTGGTACATACCTTCAGGCAGTTTTTGAGTCCAACTGCATAGGTTTCCAATGGTCTTGATTTCAATCTTACTGTTTGCAGTCATTCCAGTAGGGGAAAATTGTTCAGGTTTGCTCTTAGAGAAGTGAATGTTCTAGCTGTACTGTGTATACTCAGCACGGGAGAGTGAAAAGCAATTTGAAGTAGGAATTACTCATGCTATTGCCATCTTCACTTGATAAAAATCGTTTTGCAGCTGGTATGATGCAGCAAAGAACGCTTATTGTTCCACCAATGAAAGGTGACAAGGATGCTGTTCTGCCAGACCAAGGCTGCTTCTTCAGCTCACGTTCAGCTCTTTGAAGGTGCCACATCCCCGTCATCTGAGCAGAGGGCTGTATGGTAAAAAAAGGTGTGATCAAGGCCTTAAGCTGACACTAAACCAAACTCTCTCATTGTAGGTAGTTGTTTGGAACTCTGTCAGATGAGGCTGGATGCAGCTGTAGTGTTGATGGGGATGTGAAGAACAACAGGGTACTACCAGGATAAATACAAACTCTTGTTGTGCAATGTGCTGGCTGTTATACGCTCTTCGCCTCTCTAAATCTACCTTTGAAACTCCTCCTGTTGAATGGAAACTGGTGCATTTTGTCTGCAGTGCACTTATTTTAGAGGTCTTAAAAATTAAGGCGTCTAGATGAACCATTCTACATCCTGTTGGTGAAGTTTGCATTGAGATAGGGAGTCTGCTCACTGAAACTGTCATGCCTGTGCTCTTGTCATGGCCTTTGCAACAACTTCAGTATGACTGAGTTGGACCTGAATCATTCACTCTCCTACTTCATACCTCACAGAATAGCTTAGATATGTTTTCCTTTGAACAGGTGTTTGTCTTATGTAGAAGAAGGAAGTCTCTTAAAGATTGGTCTTGTCTTGTGGCATAGGAGTTGAGCTTGTAAATATTTCAACAGACACTTATCTCCTTTGATGCCGTGTTGGCGGGTGTTGCAAAGTTGGCCTACGGTTGCTGTTTGGGAAGCCTGGGGGAGTAAATCTTGTTTCTCAGGAAGGGTGAGAATGAAATCAGCTAAGGTGTGACTCCAGGTGAACAAAATAGGTTTTGGCAAAGGGAAGACTAATATAAGATGTCAATCTAGATTAAGTCCAGATGCATAGGAAAAGCAAAGACCTCATTAAGGTGGCTTATGTCAGAGTTCTGCATAAGTACACAATGAACCTAGTTACGTACAGGATATCATTTGTGTCTGCCACCATCTGCCACTGGCTATCCTGGACACAATTCATATGTATACAAAAGGCTAAATCCTGAAGTAGCAGAAAAGATGGCTTAGTTGATTTCTGGTACAACCACAGATAATATTAAATAGCTGAAAAGTCAGTTTGTGACATCTATAAGGATGTAGAATGTTTTGGCTGCTTTTTCCGCCTCCAGTGATATGCCAGAAGGTCCTGCCAGTCAGTATTTTGGAAGTCCCTCCTGTAAAACAAAAGGCCACCAAGTAAATCTCCAAGTGGAGATATTGCATATCTCAAGGTGACAGAAAGTAATTTCACAGTTTTCAAAATAACTGGCTTGCAGACCTATGCATCCTTGAAGGCTCTGATCATGCCATGAAATAATATATTCAAAATACTGAGTTCCACTTCTGCAGCTTCTTTGGGGTACTAAAACACTGTGGTAATTTTGAGAGGGGGTCTGGAACTAAATACAGCCACTGTAATGAAGTAGTTACTGGTAGTTGGTGCTATCTGCAAGGCTAAAAGGCGTCAGAACTGTGGCCCAAACTGTTTTGGTCTTTTGTCTTTATCCTTTGTGACCCTGAGTGTCAGGATGCTTCAGAATCCAAGAGCTCACCGGTAGAGCTGATACTATCACAGAATGATAGGGCTTAGAAGGGATCTCTGGTAATCATCTAGTGTAACCCCCTGCTAAAGCAGATTCACACAGTTTACACAGGAGCACATCCAGGAGGGTTTTGGAAGTCTTCAGAGAAGAATCATAGAATCAGCCAGGTTGGAAGAGACCTCCAAGACCATCCAGTCCAACCTATCACCCAGCCCTATCCATTAAGTCCTTAAGGCATCAAGGAGGCTGCATAGCAAGAGGATTGCTCTGGATTTCAAGAGAGCAGATTTCAACCGCTTCAGGGACCTCCTTGGCAGAGTGTCATGGGAAAAAACTCTGGAGGGAAGGGGGGCCCAGGAAAGCTGGTCGGTGTTCAAGGATCACCTCCTCCGGGCCCAGGAGCAATGCGTCCCCAAAAAGAGAAAGGTAGGCAGGAATGCCAGGANTCCCTTGAACTGAAAACCCTCTCTCTTGAGGCCTGTGAGGAGAAACGTGAATTAAGGTCCTTATTTTCTGTATGGCTCTGATGGAGTTGTCTTGGGAAATGGGAAGTATTAGTATTATATTAATTTCTACAATAGAAAAGAAGTGGAAATATTCAGACAAAGCATCAAAAAACCAAGGGAAAGTTGATCTCAGGCATGGGGTGCAGGAGTTAGTTTTGGATAATAAGAAATTCTTTAACATATCAAACTGAATGCTTGGCAGTTGTTGGTCTTGAGCAGTTCTGAATTTTCAAATAGTGCTGAAGGTACATCTGAGACTAACACTTCCTTTGAAGAGCCTCAGTTTCCTGTGACAGATGGAAAAACCCAAATATTTGGTTCCAGTAGCTTTAGTCTGCTTTCTTCTGTGTGGGCCAAAGTCCCGGGTCCCCAAGCTGTAATTTGCTGGCAGCAAAACCTTGATGTTTCTTCAGAAGAAAAGTCTGCCTAAAACTCAGTTTTGTTCCTGGCAGACATCAATGCAAATCTCTCGAGTATTCTGCTTTCTGTTGATGAATGTGGACTGAATTACCATCCCCCTGCAATAAATTGCATTTGTATATGGTCTCGTATAAAGAGCTGCAGAAATGTTTGGTTCTTGGTGCAAAGCCACGCAAGAGGTGCGTGAATCTGCCTTAGAAACTACACCCATTCCAGAGCACTCGCCCAAGGTAAAGCCCCCACTATTTTGCTATTGGCCTAAAGCTTATGATTTGGTTTTCAAATATGTGATTCCCCCCACACACACACACACTATGTCTCTATTTATCTTTACTATTTTATTTTCTTTAGCTACGCAGTAAGCATCTCATTACAACAACCTCGGCAGCCTATTCCAAAGTTTCATCCTGGTACTAAAGAACTTCTTTCTAAGATCCTGTCCAAACCTACTCTCCCTCAGCTAAAAAACATTCCCCTTGTCCTGTTGCTAGACAGTCTTATGAAAAATCCCTCTGCAGCCTTCCTGTATGATCTCTTAAGGTGTTGGAAGGCAGCTACAAGGTCCTCTTGGAGCCTTCTCTAGGCTGAACAATTGGCTCCCTCAGCCTATCCTCATAGCAGAGGTGTTTCAGCCCTTGGATCGTCTTTGTGACCCTCCTCTGGACTTGCTCCAACATCTCTGTGTCTTTCTTGTGATGGGGATACAAGAACTGCATGCAGAATTTGAGGTGGGGTCACTGGATCCAGTACAGGTCCTTGAGCAGCTCCACTTGTTGCTGGTCTCTGCCTGGACATTGAGTTGCTGATCACGACTCTTTGAGTCTGTCCACCTAGCCAGTTCCTTATCCATTGGGTGGTCTATCCATGCCAATGCACTGTAATAGATAAATGGAATTAAAATCTTACAAATTTTCATCCTTCACAGGATGTTAGGGGTTGGAAGGGACCCAAAGAGATCATTGAGTCCAAACCCGCTTCCAGAGCAGGACCATACAATCTAGCTCATGTCACAGAGGAACACATCCAGACAGGCCTTGAAAGTCTCCAGAGAAGGAGACTCCACAACCTCTCTGGGGAACCTGTTCCAGTGTTCTGTGACCCTCACAGTAAAGAAGTTCCCTCTTATGTTGAAGTGGAACCTCCTGTGCTGCAGCTTACATCCATTGCTCCTTGTCCTATCCCAGGGAGCAAGTGAGAAGAGCCTGTCCCCCCAGCTTCTGACCCCCAGCCCTCAGATATTTATAGACGCTTATTAAATCCCCTCTCAGTCTTCTCATTTCCAGACAAAAAGGCCCCAGGTCTCTCAGCCTCTCCTCATCAGGCAGTGCTCCAGTCCCCTAATCATCCTTGTAGCTCTCCACTGGACTCTCTCCAGCAGACTCCTGTCCCTCTTAAACTGGGGAGTCCCAAACTGAATGCAGTACTCAAGATGAGGTCTCGCCAGGGCAGAGCAAGTGATGGGGTTTTGAGATAACTAACTCCCTGTTGTTCGCCTCCCTTGAGCCCAATGTATCCTGATTTAAAGAAGAACAGTTTTTTACCTTTATTTGTTTTTCAACATTTTTTTCTAAATACATTTTTTTGTTTCCTTTAAGATAATATTTTGAAAAGAAACTACTTCAAATCAAAAAGCAAAACCCTATGCCTTGGAGTTTTATTCCTGCCACCATTGATTGCATCAGCTCCAGCTCCACCTGTATATACACACCTGTATGTGCATCTATTTCCCACCTGCACAAGATTACTTACATGTGTTTTGCATGATTCGTGCTGCAAATTAGGACACTCACATCTTAGGTCTGGGAGACAGGAGTGCCACTAGATTAGAAAACTCAATTCTACAGCCTAAATGATGCTTTCCAGAAAGCTGCTGAAAATAATGCTGTTGTGTCCTCTGTGGTTTATTTTTCTTTCCCAAGATGCTGACCTTTAGTATTAAAAAATGAACATTGTTCTGATAAAGGACATAGAGTCACTAATGTAGATAACTATCTGATGGTGGGATGTGGGCTGCTGGTCAGTTGGCTTTGCAAGCTATTGTGTTTAGTTCATGTTTCTTGGGATAATCTAGGCCTGGGAAAGTATAATTTTCCTCCCAAAGCCCTGACATGATGAAACTTCAGGGCCTTTCTGTGTGATATATATTTCCATAGGGAAAGGGCAGGGATTTTTTTCGTGTGTGTGTGTCAGTGTCCTTTTATTTTCAGGAGAAGTGAGGATAGATGTAGTAATAACATGTGGAAGAAGTCCAGGTGAAAATAATAAAGACTGGGGTCATGACAGAATGTGCTAGTTTCAAGCATGAGATAAAGGTGACATTCGGGAGTAAACTCCCCACTTAACACACCAATGAGAGACAATGAACCCCATGAGAAGAGGATGTATTTGCTGAACCCCTTGCACTCAGCTGGATCTTAGCTATGTCACATGAATTATCAGCTTGGTAAATTCATGTTAGCTTGGTGTCGGTGTCTGGTATTCAGGCTCCAAGCCTAACTGAAGAGTGGTTGCATATGGGACCCCAAGGCTTTCTACTAGTCAAAGAATGTCTGATGATTTGAATTTATCTACATGTTCTCATGCTGAGGGGAAAGGCTCCCTTCTTCAGAGGGAAAACAATCCCCAGCATAGAGAGAGGAGATGGAGAGCCAGAGGGAAAAAAATTTGTACTTCTCTTTGGACTTCCCCTAACTGTAATTTGTGAAATTAATGTGCTGATGGGCATTGTTTGTGTGCTCGAAACTACAGTGCTGATCTCCCTATTGGCTCTGTCTTATTTGTTTGGCTGGATTTTGAAGTTATTAGGCTTTTTCCTACAGGTGTATTGTTCTAGGCTTTTGCACTTGCATTCATTCTTATACTGGTTTTTGTCTAATTAAATTAGACTTATTCAAACTCTAAATTAGAAGAGAAAAGGTCAAAAAATGTCAGACGACTTTAACTACCTCTGTTAGATCTTGTTAAACTGAAAGTGCTTTTGCTTTCAGTCCAGAAATGGCATCTTAGGCTCTAGTAATTGATTTGACCTCCAAATGGCTACATGCTACCAAGAACTCCTCTGAGCCAAAGGAGAAAGTAGGGGATAAATGAACATAAGAGAAAGTCCTCTTCAGACTAAGCCTCTATATAGCACTGGGAAAAGAAATGGTTATTTTGTCACATTGCAGAAATGTGAATGTAAAGAGATGTAGAAATGAAGCTCATCAAAATCACTGCATCCTCTGTAGGATTTGAGGATAACAGAGCACTGGGAGAGGCTTCTCAGAGAGAATGTGGAGTCTCCTTCTCTGGAGATATTAAAAACCTCCCTGGATTTGATCCTCTTCAGCTTGATCTAGGAGAACTTGCTTTAGCAGGGAGCATGAAATACATCTTCAGAGGTCCTTTCTAGACTCTACCATTCTGTGATTTATTTTCAAGCTGGAGACGGAGAGCAAGCAAAAATCACTATGCTGTCAACATATTTAATTTGTCATTTGTTACTATGTGAAGGGAACCAAGCTGTCTGGACCTGAAAAGCAGCTACTAAGATGTTCTGTCAGATTTAATTTACTTTTAATTGGCATGCTCTGTCCTGCATCTGGAAAACAACAGGTTAGGCCAATTGAAGACTCTTGTGCCACTACTTGCTACGGATGCTTTCCTGAAAAGTCTGAGATTCAGGGTTTGAGATGCTTTAGACTCTTGTATTGAGGGAAATGGAGCTCTTGTATTTGGAAGTGATGTGCCCATGAAGGACACAGAAGAATGGACAGGGATCCTCAAATTGGTGGAACTGAGTAAAATGTGGGATTAGAACTAGATGACAGAATCATTCTGATTGGAAAAGACCTTTAAGACCATTGAGTTCAACAATTATTTGACACTACCAAGTCTTCTGCTAAACCTTCAGCACTACATTCTATGCTCTCTGCATCTGTTAAATAGCTCTAGGGACGATGATTCAAATACCAACCTGGGGAGCTATTGCAGTATCTAATAGTCCTTTAAGTAAACAATTTTCTTCTAATGTTCAATCAAAACCTCCTTTGATACAACTTGTGGCCATTTCCTTTTGTCTTGTCAATTCTTACTTGGGACAAGAGGCTAACATCCACCTCACTACAGCCTCCTTTTAGATCATTGTTGAGAGCAATAAGGCCTCCCTCCTAGTCTCCTTTTCTCCAGACTAAACCACCCCAGTTTCCTCAGCTGCTCCTCATAAGAGCTGTTCTCCAGACCCTTCACCTGCTTTGTTGCACTTGTCAAGACCTGCTCCAGGACTTCAACGTCTCTTGTAGTGAGGGCCCCAAAACTAAATGCTATATTCAAGGTGTGGACTCACTAGTGCTGAGTACAGGGGTACAAGCACTCCTCTGGTCCTGCTGGTCAGACTATTCCTGATACAGGCCAAGATGCTGTTGGTCTTCTTGGCTACCTGAACACACACCTGGCTCACATTCAGCTGGCCATCAATCAATACCTCCAGGTCTTTCTCTATTGGGCAGCTTTCCAGTCACTCGCCCCCAAGCCTGTAGCGCTGCCTGGGGTTTATGTGACCCAAGGGCAGAATGCAGAATTTGGCCTTGTTGGATATCATAGAGTTGACCTCAGGTCATCGATTTGGCCTGTCCAGGCACCTCTGCAGAGCCTTGCTACCATCAAGCAGATCAAGACTGCCTCACAACTTTGTATCATCTGCAAACAGTGGGAGGGAGTGCTCAGTCCCCTTATCTAGAAAATTGAGCCCTGAGGAGCAGCAGTTATGACTGGCCACCAAGTAGATTTAACTCCATTTGCCACCACTTTTTGAGTCTGGCCATCTAGAGAGGTTTTTACCTGGTGAAGAGTCCACTAGTCCAAGCCATGAGCAGACAGTTTCTCCAGGTGGATGTTGTGGGGCAGAGTACTAAAAGCTTTATTAAAGTCCAGGTAAACAACATCTCAATTTCCCTCATCTGCTAAGCAGGTCACCATGTTGTAGGAGATCAGGTTCATCAAGCAGGACCTGCCCTCATGAACTTATACTGACAGTGTCCGATCACCTGTTTGCCCTGCAAGTGCTGTGTGATGGCACTGAAGATGATCTGCTCCCTGGCCTTCTCTGGCACCAAGGTCAGACTGTTAGGTTTATAGTTGCCCAGATTCTCCTTCTATAGGTGTCACATCTGCCAGTCTCCAGCTATCTGGGACCTTCCTGGTCAGCCAAGACTGCTGGTAAATGATGGAAAGTGGCTTAGTGAGTATTCCCCCAGCTTCCTCAGCACCCTTGGGTGTATGCCATAAAGCTCCATAGACTTGTGCATGTCTCAGTGGTGCAGCAGGTTGCTAACCATTTCCACTTGGATTATGGAGTGCTTCATTCTGCTCTCCATCCCTATCTTCCAGCTCAGGGGGCTAGGTACCCACTAAACTGCTGAAACCTGAGCCAGAGAAGGTGTTGACCACTTCAGACATTTCCTTGTCCTTGCCCCCCCTGCATCAAAAAAAAAAATATCTTTCTCTTCAGTTGTCCTTTTACTGCTAAGATATTTATGAAGCATTTCTTGTTGTCTTTAACAGCCATAGCCCTTCTGATTTTCACCCTGCAGAGACTCACAACACCTTTCTTGTCTTCCTGAGTGACCTGCACTTTCTTCCCTAAAATCTCCATTTTTCCCTCTGAGCTGCAACCAAATCTGTCTATTCACAGAGTCTTTGAGGCTGGAAAAGATTTCTGAGATTATCAAATCCAGCCTGTAACCTGACACCATGACATCAGCTAGGCCATGCCAACAAGTGCCACATCCAATCTTTTCTTAAAGACTTCCTGGATGATGACTCCACCACCTTCCTGGGCAGTCCATTCTAGTGTCTAATCACCCTTTCCATGAGGAAGTGCTTCCTAATATCCAACCGAAACCTTGCCTGGTGCAGCTTCAAACTGTGCCATCTTGTCACAAGTTGCCTGGGAGAAGAGGCTGACCCCCACCTGACTACAACTTCCTTTTTATTTCGGCCAAAGTGACAACTCATCTTTTGGTACATGTGGACAACCTGTTCCTTTACCTTTCAGACTTCTTTCTTGAAGAATGTCCAGCCTTCCTGGGCTCCTTAGCTCTTTAGGACTATCTGGACCTTCAAATAAGTTTTGTTTGTTGTTGCTGTTTAATGCTTTTTTCCCCCCCGAATTTGATTGTTGGACACTTTTATGGAGTTAGAATTATATTTTAGTGCCATGAGGATGAAAAACCTGGTCTTAGAAGCATAATTTCTGCTTCAGAAAACAGGGGCACACTTTTTTTACCCGAAGTTGTTTTTCTAATCTTTAAAGCTGCAAGACAGCACCAAGGCAATAAATTCTCTATGATTCTCCAGACTAGCAGAAACGGTAAAAACATCACTAGTGAATTGGGAAGAGGGGTGATAAATTCTGAAAGTCTGTAGTGGTTGCATTACCACTCTCCTTGGTGTTTTTACTAGATGACAGTGGGCTGGAGGAATCCCTGAGAATGTGCTAAATTACCCACATACCGGAATCCTTTTCCAGTTGAAGTAATGACAGCAGGGGAAGGAAAGGCTGAATACATCTAACCAAATAATTTTTTAGTCCAAGAAGCAAGGTGTGAGAATGACTGGAGTAAAATAGAAATGTTTTCTGACAGGAAAGGAATGGATTGGTTATACGCTGAAGTAAATCAACTGCATAGAACTTAAGTATATGGTGAGAATCAGCTATGTGGAAAGCAGCACTCCCTAAATGACCTTTAGATCCTCGTAGCTAAAGGTTCATCAGTTAAAAATTGCTGTTATGGATGAATATGGCAAAAAACCACACACACCTCTGCAAATATAAAAGAGTATTTAAAAGCAGCTTTCTGAGCACTTGGATAGAGGAGTGTTTGTAAAGATGAAACCAGCTTGATAAATGAGAAATGAAGCTGCCTCATCCAAGCATGTATAATAGCTATTACCATTCAATACGGCTGAAAGGTTTTTTCCTGCAGCTAATGGAAAAAGCAACTTCTGGGGTGTTACTAATTTTGACAGAGGCTTCAGTTAAGTCTCACACTTAAATGGGATGTGTAAGTATTCTTTCACAGTCTCCTTTGTTTCCTGGGGTGCTAAATCCAGAATTACTGGCCCTTGGTGCTAAGACTGTATTGCTGATAGTTGCCTGGTTTTTGTCTTGACTTTAAACAATCCCATGATGTAATCTAATGCTTCTTCCTCCCATCTTTGTCCTTGGCAGAGGTAATTCTCATTATGAGGCCCTACTTTTTTTAATCTTCATTTTAAAACCAAACAAAAGCCCAAACATACCTCTCATAACTTATTCCCCGTTCAGCTTCTCCTGCATTATATATTATGCTTCTTTATATTTGATTTGATCATAAATGGAATTGTAGGTGCCATGGAGTAATGTCACAGTCCAAAGTTGTGCTGGGGGAGGTATAGGCTAGATGTTAGGAGGAAGTTCTTGACAGAGAGAGTGATTTGCCATTGGAATGGACTGCCCAGGGAGGTGGTGGAGTCACCGTCCCTGGAGGTGTTCAAGCAAAGCCTGGATGAGGCACTTAGTGCCATGGTCTAGTTGACTGGATAGGGCTGGGTGCTAGGTTGGACTGGATGATCTTGGAGGTCTCTTCCAACCTGATTGATTCTATTCTATTCTAATGAGTGCCTACAGCTCAGGCTCACGTGATTTTTCAACCTTGTTTCTTAAGAGCCCGCTGTCCTGGAGTGTCCTGTATACCCCAAAATTCCTCTCCCTCCTTTGATTGGGAGAGGAAAAATGCATGAAAAGACCTGTTCCCCCCACCCCCGCCCTGCAGGCGTGAAGGGGGGGAGCAAGGGACCCTTCCGGCAGGAGGGGTGACCTGTGCTGGGCCTGTGCTGGAATTGGCTGGGGATTGGCTGTGTTCTTCATGCCTAGGAAGTGGTAACTCAGCTCTTTGCCTAGGAAGGGTATAAATATTGGGGGGACTTCCTGCCTTGGGGTTCCCACCTTGGGGTGTTCCTGCCATGGAGTTCTCCCCACCCCGCCTGGATAGCTTCTACACACGGAGCCCCTGGCGCTCCAAAGACAAGCTCCGAAGGACTGCTTCAACTTAAGCACCTCTTTTGTGCAGCTTTATAGCTCTCAATGACCCTCGGAGGCTTCTAAAAGACCCGAAAGACAAGCATTTAGACCGCCCTTCCATTCAAGCCAGCGTGATCCTTCTGTGAGTAGCTTTGGCTCAGCCTATCTTGATATTGGGGACGCTATATATTTAATAGCTCAAGCCTTTTCCAACTTCTGACTTCTAAAATAGTCAAGTCTACCTGTGGTATCCATGTAGGTCTTCTCAACCAACTAAGAACCTGCTAATTGAAACGAAATTAATTTCTGTCTCTAGTTTTGGGGGCAGGTTTTCGGGAAAAGAAAATAACTCTATTTTTATATAATTCCTGACTTGGCAACATTAATTTCCTGCCTCCATAACACCCACTAAAATCAATGAAATCTCTGTAGAATTTGGAGCCTTAATACTTTTAATGTGGCCTTCGTTGTTCCTGTGTTATGAAGGGTGGTAAAGTCTGAACATGCAGTATAACATGTCAAAACGCAAATGCCATGGAGTGCTTTGAATCAGTATAAAGTCTTTGAAGTCATTGGTGTGGTGCTAGCCTTCAGGGGGTGTATGTGGCATATCACACCATGTTTTTGCAGAAGGATGGTCATGACAATGAACTTCAGACCCCTTGCAATTCAAACTTTGCACTCTGGAGGAGCATGTTTGGTTTTGTTTCCTTTTGGACTCAATTTTCTAATGTTTGTGCAGTTCAAATATGAATGCAGCATTAATATGAACTGGTTGTTGCTTCACGAGTGCTGTACACAGTGTTAATTCATTGCATGCATTGTAAAGTGGCAAGTTCAGTGTTACTGAGAAGCTCTGCTCTACTTGGTTGTTATTTTGGATTTTTGGGTTTTGTTTTTTTTTTTAGTTTAATGTTAAGTTTAGTTTTATCTCTGTCAAAACACTCTGATGGTTTGGGTGTTACCTGCACCCCCCCACTTTTGGAAATCACCCAGACTAGACTCAGACAGCTCTGGAAATTGAATGAAGCTTTTATATTTACAGTTAGCACAATATACAAGCAGATATTTACAGTATATACAGTTATATACAGAAATATACAAAGTAAAAGGTAATACAGAAACACAACAGCCCTCCCAGAAACCTGAGTCCCCAGGAGGGGCTCCCAGCTGTCCTTTCACCTTCCCCCTACCCCTCTCAACCTTACCTCAGTCCCAAGGAAGAATGGGGGTTCGGCCTAGGGGTGAGGAAGCAAAGTAGATTATTTAAAGAAACAGAGGGTGAGGTTAGAAGAGAGATACATCTCCAAGCTCACCAGCAGCAGAAGCCAGACTCCTTTATGTTTTGCTTTTTGTTTTTATATATCTCAGCAAGCCTATGAGTGAATTAGACATCACTACTGTTTTCCTTTCACAGCCTGTAATCTAGTTCTTCTCACCAAAACATTCTAGCTAGCTTCAAACTAGCACAAACATATTTCTTAAATTTAGAAGTACAAGGTACAAGTTTTATCTGCTTTTTGCTGAAGCCTGTGGTGCGATTCTTAGAAATGTTAGACCAATTATTTCTAAGTAGTTTAAGAAACAGAGCCACAAACAGCAGTGTTTAGCTCTTAGTCTTTTCCATTCAGAAGCATTATGCAAGGCTGTATCTAAAAGCATGACTGTAGAGAGCCACCACACGTTAGATATATTTTGAAGTGAAAAGATTAATGGTTTAGCTAGACACGTGTTGTAGGGGTTTTTTTGTTTTAGAGTGCAGCAGACTGAGATGATCTCACTTCACTCTTTTCCTAAGTAAAAAGGGAAGTAAAATAATAACATTCTCACTGAACTGGAGAAGAAAATGCAGACAGGTTGCATTTAAAGATGTGCAGGAAAAGATATGGCATACATGAATCCTTAAAAACTAATAAAAATACAGGATATGTGAAAATTCCCCCAAAACTTTCCCCCCAAGCAAACCAAAACCACCCAAAAAAAAAACGAAACAAAAAACCCAACAGTGCTCATTTTCTTCTGTCAGGCCAGATTTGCTGAAGCCCATGACCTTGAAGGCCATTGTGCTAGTTTGAAGCTAGCTAGAATGTTTTGATGAGAAGAACTAGATTACAGGCTGTGAAAGGAAAACAATGGTGATGTCTACTTCGCTCATAGGCTTACTGAGATGTATAGAAACATAAGTCAAAACACAGATAACTCACTCGGCACTTCTCTCACTTGGGCTGCTGCCGGGGAACTGGCTGGGCTGCATCTTACTCTCTAACCGCACCCTCCATTTTGGACTAATACACTTTGCTTCCCAGTCTCCTGGCTGAACCCCCATTCTTCCTTGGGTCTGGGGTAAGGTTGAGAGGGGTAGGGAGAAGGTGAAGGGGCAGTAGAGAGCCCCTCCTGGGGACTCAGGTTTCTGGGAGGGGAGTTATGTTTCTGTATTACCTTTTTACCTTGTATATTTCTGTCTATAACTGTATATACTGTAAATATCTGCTTGTATATTGTGCGAGCTGTAAATATAAGCTTCATTCATATTTCCAGAGCTGGTTGAGTCTAGTCTGGGTGATTTCTAAGAGTGTGTGTGGGGGGCAGGGAGCACCCAAACCACCACAGCCATACAGGGTATGCTTCCATAGTTACTCAGATTAGGAACCCACCGGAGAGCTGAAAGGCAGGGAGAAGAGAGAGAATTGACCTTGCTGCTCACTTTTAAAGTGTTTACAGGATTATGGGATTGAAAAATGTGATTATGATATCCAGGGGCGATTGGTTCATCCCCTGGGATGCATCTTGGTCCCTGTAGTTTTTTTTAGGGAGCCTAGGATAACCTGGAGTGCCTCAAACCATGACAATACATCACTGTTAAGAGCAGGAACAAGAAGTCTTTTTTTTCCTTTTTCGCCTGCTGCTAAGTACAGAGACTCTACACAGGGGCAGCTTAGAGGGAACCAGAGAAACTCGGAACAATCAGAAGTGCCCCATGCATCAGCATATCTTACCATGACCCTTTTGCAAGACCGGTATCATGTCAATCCATGCTGCAGAGTATGTGAGAATTGGCAGGGTCTGACTTCATCTCCTCCAGTTTTGTTGATCTATTTATGATAGCTTTTCTGGATTTCCCTGAGCCTACTTTTCTAGAATGGGGTACAAACTGCTTTTCTGTTTTTCACAGCTGAAGGGCACAGTGTTGCCATTTTCGACTTTTTGGTGTGTTCTTCATAATTCTCTTGCTGACAGTTTGCTTTGTTAGGGGTCCAAATGTGACATAAGTGTATTTTAGGAGATGAAAGTAAACTTTCCTTACGACGGTCGGTCTCTTCTGCAGGCAACCAGTGACAGAACAAGAGGACACAATCTCAAGCTGTGCCAGAGCAGGTTTAGGCTGGGTGTTAGGAAGAAGTTCTTCCCAGCAAGAGTGATTGGCCATTGGAATGGGCTGCCCAAGGAGGTGGTGGAGTCCCTGTCCCTCGAGGTGTTTAAAAGGAGACTGGATGAGGCACTTAGTGCCATGGCTTGGTTAATTAGAAGGTGTTAGGTTATAGGTTGGACTTGATGATCTCAAACGTCTTTTCTAACCTGGTTAATTCTGTGATCCCACTAATTCACACAGCAAACCGAAGGGATTTCAGTGTCTAATTCTCTTTGGTTCCTCTATCTTCAGTGGCTTTAAGGAGAAGAGACAGCTGAAGTAGCTCCTGGTTATCATGTTTACTGCAAAGTTGTACAGGCTGCCATTGTCAATTGCAGACAAGATATACACATACACACCTAGAATTTTATTTTGATCACCTGCTCCTCTGCTAGTTGAATGCACTACCTGAAAGTCCTGGTACTGGGGTCAAGAAACAGCATTTAGCAGATAGGCTGGACTCAATGATCTTGAAGGTCTTTTCCAACCTAGTTAATTCTGTGATTCTGTGATAAAGCAGAGATCTGATATCCATCTCAGGTGCAAGGATTATTAAGTTTGCTAAAGAGTGCTGTTTTCCCTGCTTCTGACATGACAGGGATCTTTTATTAAAGCAAAGTTGGTTTGTGGCTTCCACGAGTTACATGCATGCACAAGTTCTTGAATATGCACTTAGTCCACACATTAAATATTGAAGGTCCTCATAGCGGCTGGATTACTGGGGTTTAAAATGCACCTGTCAACAGCACAAACTGGTTATTGCACTGACTGAGCTTTTATTGGCTTGTTATGCAAAGAAAAACCAAGCTTTGTTACAGCTGCTGACTGTCTAGGAAATCTGTGAGCTGATAGGTTTGATATTCTGGGTTTTGTTCTGACAGGGCTCTTGCAGTTCAAATAATTACATTGCCCAATAAAACCAGAGAGAAACACAGTTTTCAGAAATAACAATCTGAGTTGGCCAGAGGGTAACTACTTTTATTACGCACAGAGGAAACATGAAACCTGCTTGTATTTTAGGAAAAGAAAGAGACTGGAGTGTTCTGTCACATAGATGTAAGACTAAGAAAACAAACTTGGCCTCAGCTTTCTTAAAAGTCAGCACAGGACTTTTTTCCCCCATAAATGTAATGGATGGGGCTCTACACAGCTGCAAAGAAAAGGATTTAGTATTTGTGAGTATGTTCTAGAGGCAAACAGAGAAAAATGCAGTCCAAAAAGCCAGCTGCATCCTTGGCTGCATCAAAAGAAGTGTGCCCGGCAGGTCGAGGGAGGTGATTCTCCTGCTCTGTTCCAGTCCTGTGAGACTCTGTCTGGAGTACTGTGTCCGGCTCTGGAGCCTCCAGCACAATAATGACATGGAATGGTTGGAGTGGGTCCAGAGGAGGCCCACAAAGATGATCAAAGGGTTGGAGTGCCTCTTCTGCAAAGACAAACTGGAGAAGAGACAGCTCAGGGGAGACCTCTTATCAGCCTTCTAGTATTTGAAGTAGGCCTGCAGGATAGCTGGAGAGGGACTTTTTGCAAAGGGTGAGGGGTAGTGCTTTCAAACTGGAAGAAGCCTGATTTAGGTTAAACATTAGGAAGAAATTCTTCTCCGTGAGAGTGCTGAGACACAGGAACAGGTTATCTAGATAAATTGTGAAGGCTCCAACTCCAGAAGTGCTCAAAGGCAGGTTAGGTAAAAAAAAAAAAAAGCAGATCTGTGACAGGGTGGTTGTTAGAACTAGATGCTATTTAAGGTCCCTTCCAACCTAAACTATTCCATGAATTGAGACTAGTTAAATATGCTTTCAGGGTTAAACCTGTGCATCCTGTGTTATACTCAAATGAATGCAGTCTGGCTGACTGCGAAGGGGTTTGAGAAACAGTGTTACAGCTTTGGTAGTGGGGCAAGACCTTGGTCTTCTACAGGTCTAGAGCCAAAGCCACCTAGGGTTAGGCTTAGGGCTTTAGGGTAAGGGGTTAGAGTAAGGTTTAGGGTTACAGTTAGGGATAAGGTTAGGGGTTAGTGTTATTGTTAGGGTTTAGTATTACGGTTAGGGATTATAGTTAGAATTAGGCTCAGGGATTAAGGTTAGGGTTAGTACTAGTGGTTACTGTTAGTGTTCGAGTTAACAGGGTTAGGCGTTAGGGTCTGTGTAAGGGTTCAGTTGAATCTGCTGATGAATATTCAATACCATGCTGCTGTCCTGCCTGAATTAAAATGAAAGTGTTGTCCAGAGCAAAGAGTCATTTGGTTTGTAGTTCAGATTGTAACACGAGAGGCTTCCTGTCTCTGTTTGCTGCTTCTGGTTTCCATTTTTGGGGTGTTGGTCTATTTTGCAGGGCTGGCTGTGGGTTTGGGGATTTGGGGTGTTATTTTATCTTTGGCCTCTGCTGGTGCTTCTACTTTTGCTGTGCCTTTCTGCAAAATAGCTACTGTAATGGTGCATTGTATTACTTTCATTAAGCTCTCTTTATCTTATCCCAAGGTTTCTCTGTTACTTTCTCTCCTGATCTATGTGGGGAGGTCTTGTTTGTTAGAGCAGACTGTGTTAAACTAACACATAGAGCAAAAAATATTTGCAGTTTGACTAGAAGAAGGATCCTTTCAGTTTCAGCTATCAGAAAAGACACAAGAAGTGGTAATGTATGGAGAGCCACAGCTCCATAGAAGTGAGGTACATTTCAACTTGTTGGCATGCAAGATGTAATGGCAGCAGAGGGACTCAACATGCGAGGGAGGTGGACAGGCTAGATTGTAATGGCATACTCAGAGGAGGCAGTCTGGACAGCCTAAATTTGAATGATCTGAACCACAAGAAGAGTCAAATATTCCAGTGTTGCAAATTCTCCCCTTGATTTAAAAAAAGAACCCAAAACCCAAAAAAAAACCCCAAATCCCATAAATTACAGGCATTGAGCCAAGCAGCTGAAAAGCCTGCTGAATGGGTTTCTGTGTAGGTAGAAAGGAAAGCCTCTAGTCTGAGAAAAACATTAGGCGTGACAGCTTTGACAAGAGGGCTCATGAAATCACAGGGAACATGGACAGAATATAGCACTGGGGTTATTCTGTCTGTCCACCTTCATTTTGTTACTGCTAACTGCCTCGTTCTTTGCCAGGCAGTGCTCAGATTAAACACTAACATAGAAATATTTTCTGCTAGGCAAACTTTGTGTAAAAAAGCCCAGAAGCAGAACGCTTGATTACCTGAAACTTATGCTACCTGCAGCTTAACAGAGCAGCTATCATCTTGCAGTGTGTGATTCAGGGCAGGATTAGATCTACTGTAGATAAGCAACTGGTAAGCTGACCACAATTCTGTAGTATAAGAGAGCTACAGTGGCATGATGCCAGGTACTTGGCACTGCTAGACAGTGATAATAGGAATACAGTCATGTTGCGGTCACACTGCTTTCCTCAGAAGGAGACTAAGAGAGTGAAAGTAACAGAAAACTACCTTTAAAACAACCTCTGACAGTCTGCAGATTTCTGTGACATCTTAATGTTCGCATCCTGAGCTGCATCAAAACATCCAGAGAGGTGATTCTGCCACTTTATTCTGCTCTGGTGAGACCTCACCTGGAGTACTGCAGCCAGCTCTAGAGTTTCCTCAATGTGGGAAGAATGTGGACCTGATGGAGTGGGTCCAGAGGAGGGCCACAAAAATAATCAGGGGGCTGGAACACCTGCTACAAGGACAGGCTGAGGGAGCTGGGGTTGTTCAGCCTGGAGAAGAGAAGGCTCCAAGGAGACCTAATAGTGACCTTCCAGTACCCAAAGGGGCCCTGCAAGAAGGATGGAGAGGAACTGTTTCCAAAGGTCTGTAGTGACAGGACAAGGGGCAATGACACCAAACTAGAGAAGAGTAGATTTAGATTGGATGTTAGGAACAAGTTCTTTACCATGAGGGTGGTGAAACACTGGAACAGGTTGCCCAGGGGGATAGTTGAGGCCCCATTTGTGAAGATATTCAAGATGAGGCTCAACAGGGCTCTGGACAGCCTCATCTAGTTGAGGATGTCCTTTCTTACTGCGTAGGACTGGATGACCTTTGGAGGTCTCTTCCAACCCAGATCATTGTATGATTCTATGATTGTACAAGAAAGGGACTAGATGATAGCTGATGTACAAGAAAGGGACTAGATGATAGCTGATGTGGATAGAACTACTGTTAAGGATTTCACAAAATCACAGAACTGTCAGGGGATACCTTCCACTAGATCAGGTTGCCCAGAGCCACATCCACTCTGGCTTAAAACAATTCCAGGGATGGGGCTTCCACCATTCTTGCTCCATAATGCAGAGGATACTTAATCTGCAGGTATCAGTATATTGTTGTTTGTTCCTGCTTGTTTGGCATGGGGAAGCACTGCTAATGTACTCCTGGGGAGAGCTGGGCCCAGGGGATGTGAGTGGTGGAGGAGCAGGAACTCTCAGTTATGGCAAGAACCCAGCTGGAATCCCTCACTGGAAAGGGTCCAGCACACACACAAGACATTGCTTCCCTGTGGTGTTTCTGATCAACATACACTAAGGAATCTCTTCTGCAGAATTTTGCCTGCGTCAGGCATCTTTAATATTTCTGCAAAGTATCTTAGGTGGCAGAGGGGAACACTTCCTGCTTCAGGCTCTTCTCCTAAGATGAAGTGATGGAGGAATGACATGCTCAAGATATTGCCACTCTTTAAAAAATATAAATCAAGGTGATAAATGTAGTTACACAAAAGATGCCCATCTAGTAAATCAGACATCAAGTTGTTGTTCAAATGAAGCAATTTGTGGTAATCTGGCTTTGAGATGAAATAGATAGTTGATAGACCTGCATGCAGAAAAAGAACATGTCTCCAGGTCAGTGGTAGGTACTGCTCTCCTTTTATGGATCAAGAAGCAGCTTCAGGTTACTGCAAAGCTGATTCCTTCAGTTAAAAGCATCTGTAAGGCTCGATGAGGAATCATTGGCTATTTGCTGTTCTGCTTTGCTTAACTTGATAGTAATCTGACCAGTTCTGCTCAGGCTCCCCTTCTGCCTATCTCTCTGAGTCATAAGCTGTGTGTTCTTGTACACATAAGCTGTGTGTTCTTGTCTGGTTGGGTGTTGGTAATGCCTCACAGTCAAGAGCACAGTAGCTTTGAATCTGCTTAGGGGAGCACAGGCGAGCCAAAGGAGATAGTCCTGATTTCAAGTAGTTACTGGATTCAGTGTTTCCTTACTAGGTTCCCTTGTTAAGAGGCATATGCACTGAACTTAGAAGCTATTGATCTGAGACACCTGTAGCATTCTGAGGAAGCCTTTGCTTCATACTTTTTTAAACATTTCTCTCTCCTTGGGAGCATATCTGATGATATCTACAATATTTTCTTAAGTGAATAATTTCAACTAGAGGAAAAAAAATCCCTGTATGTGAGAGTTAATGAATGAGCTCACACTAGTAGTATCCAAAAGTCCAGATACTCCTGACATGGGAAGAGTTCTGTCACCCACTGTGTCATGTGTAGGTATACTAAGAGAATGGATATACTATAAAAAGTCCTCTTTTGTGGAACTTTGCATAATATTCTACTTTAAGTCAAAAATTCAGACAAATCTGACAGGCTATAAAGAACAATTAAAACTGAGCACATTAGTAATAAGGAGCCACAAAGCATGCATAATCATGAGATAAATGACCTCAATGGACAGATGATGATGAGCCAAGGAGAAGCCAAGGTCAATTATCAGAACTTCTAATTTTAATGCTATGATTAATAATGAATATTTCAAGAAAGAATATTTAAAGAATAATTGTATTCTGGTATTAAAACCTGTTAAATGTTAAACTTATGCAATTTATGCAAATTAATCTGATAAGAGGAGACAATTAAGGTTTATAATTAACAGATAAATACAAATGATCCAGTGATGAAGGTCTTGGTTTCTCCTCTGTCTTGTGAGACAATGTAATTGATTTTTATAAATGCTAATTTATATGCACTGCTAACCATTAATACATTGAAGACATCATTTATTAAATTAAAGATGAATAGTGGTGTATGCAAAGACAGTACCTAAGTCTTCAACATCTTAAAGATTAAAAGGAGGCAGGAAAAAAACAAAGCTTTGAATGTGATTCTGCTGTGTTGGTTTTTTCCCCCAATTTTTACCATGCTGTCCAAAGTATAGGGAAAAAACGCAGTGGAGACAAACGGTCTTTGTTCAATGAGTCTTTATGTGGGTCTTTGTGCAGCCATCCAGCAAGACTTGGACAGACTGGCAAGATGGGCAACGAGGAAACAAATGAGGTTCAACAAGGACAAGAGCAGAATCTTGCATCTGGGGAGGAATAATAAACTGCACCAGAACAGGCTGGGAGGTGATCCGGAGAGCAGCCCTGTGGAGAGGGACCTGGGAGTCCTGGTGGATAACAAGTTAACCATGGGACAACGATGTGGCCTTGTGGCCAAGAAGGCCAGTGGGATCCTGGGGTGTATTAAGAATGTTTCCAGCAGATTGAGGGAGGTTCTCCTCCCCCTCTACTCTGCCCTGGTGAGACCTCATCTTGAGTACTACATTCAGTTTTGGAGTCCCCAATTTAAGAGGCACAGGGATCTGCTGGAGTGGGTCCAAGAGGACTACAAGGATGATTAGGGGACTGGAGCACTGCCTCATGAGGAGAGACTGAGGCACCTAGGGCTTTTTAGTCTGGAGAAGAGAAGACCAAGAGGGGATTTAACAAATGTTTATGAATATCTGAGGGCTGGGGGTCAGGAGAGGGGGATGACAGGCTCTTCTCACTTGCCCTCTGTGATAGGACAAGGAGCAATGGATGTAAGCTGCAGCACAAGGGGTTCTACCTCAATGCAAGGGGGAACTTCTTTACTGTAAGAGTCCCAGAACACTGGAACAGGCTCCCCAGAGAGGCTATGGAGTCTCCTTCTCTGGAGACTTTCAAGGTCTGTCTGGATGTGTTCCTTTGTGACCTGAGCTAGATTGTATGGTCCTGCTCTGACAGGGGGTTTGGACTCGATGATCTCTTTGAGTCACTTCCAACCCCTAACATCCTGTGATCTCAACTACCTTTTCTGTTTCTATCACATAGTAGGGACTGTTTTTAAAAGTTATTCCTTCTGGAAAGAAATGCTTCATGAAGCCTCTGACAGATGTACAGCCTTTTGGGTTCACAGAGTGGGTCCTTGGTTACTTCAGTGTGGAGGGTTGGACCTTCCCCTGCTCTTCTCCAATTAAAATTTACCAGACCAGCTCAGATGGTTTGGAAGATAAAGCTATACTTACAACAAAGCTAAATTTAAAAGCATATATACAAAATATTTATGCATGTATTTTTTTTAGGAGTGAGGAAGAGTATGTCTGCAAGATGCTTAAAGCAAGGAGAAATTTCTAGTATGTAGTACCTGAAGTCTATTTAGACAATAGAGATTTTTTTTTTTTCTCTCTAAATGTTAAACTGTTTCTCTGGACTGCTCTACAATATATTATTCTACCACAGTAGTCATAATGAAAATGTTCTAAGAATTTGGAAGCTTTTTTTCTGAAGCTGTTAATATGTGTACTGCATCCCATCGGTCCTTTACATGTTTTGTTGTAGTTTTTTTGGGTACATGAATTGAAATTAGAGGTGGTTTACATTTGGAAAATGTTGACATTTTGGAATTCATTATTATGTTAAGTGTTGCATAAACTTTTGATGAAATTGGAAATCTATTTAAATGTCATCAGGAAAAGAATTGCTTGAAATTTCTTGAGGGTGCTAGGAATTGTTTGTGTCATCTTGGTTTTATAGTTTACATAATCCATTTTGAGAAAACATCAACTTTCTTCATTTCAGCCACCACGAGACTCCTACTGTACACAAGTGATAAGGTGCTTTAATGTATGGAAAAAGCTGCCCAGAATGATTTGAAGAGAAAAGTACATCTGACAATATTGGAATTGTTATAATGGGCCATGTTTTGGCCACTGAGTAAGCTGGAGGGAACCTGTGGAGGTCCTTTAAGTTCAACATGCTGCTCAAAGCAGGGCTTATGTCATGGGTAGGAGATTGTTAGAAACACCATGGCCAGCAGAAATGGGGAGCTGTTCATCTCCCTGCACCCAGGACTGGCAAGACTACATCTTGAGTACTGTGTTCAGTTCTGGACCCCTCACTATGAGAGGTACATTGAGGTGCTGGAGTGTGTTCAGAGAAGGACAACAAGGTTTGTGAGGGGCCTGGAGCACCTGACCTGTGAAGAGCATTTGAGAGAGGTGAAGTTGTTCTGTCTGAAGAAGAGGAGGCTGAGGGGAGACCTGATTGCTCACTACAGCTACCTGAAGGGAGGCTGGAGTGAGGAGGGGGCAGCCTCTTTGATGACAAGTGCCAGGACTTAGAATAAATGGTTGTGAGCTGCACCAGGGGAGGTTTATGCTAGATACTAGGAGATATTTCTTCACTGAAAGAATTCTCAAGTGTTGGAATGGTCTGTCCAGGGCAGTGGTGAAGTCCCTGGAGGTGTTACAGCAGCATATGGAACTGGTGCTTAGGGACATGGTTTAGTGTTGACCTTTCAGTGCTGTATCAAGGGTTGGGCTGGTTGATCCTTGAGGTCACTTCCAACTGGACGCTTTCTGTGATTCATGCCAGTAGTGTATGAATGTTTCCACAGAGGGTGGAAAAGAGGCTAATGATTTGAGATATCATTCAGAGCTAATTAGCTGGATCCAACCCCATGTCGTGTTTCTGGCAGCTAGACCAGTATCTCTGTCTAGCATCATGTCTAGGGTGCTCATCAGCTGTTCCTGGGGAGCTGAGGTGTCTGTGAAATGGGAACACCTGAACCTCTGTTAGAAGCTAACTGTGTCTTGTACCAGGGATTCAGCTGTCTGGGGAAAAGAGAATGCTCCTTCTGCAAAGCACACAGCAGGACTGAAGGCAGTGGTTTGCCTCCCAGATTCCAATCCTAAAGCCAGGAATTGCCTTTTCTTCCCTAGCTGGTGGCTGGAACTCATTCCTCTTCCCATGTCTCCACCAGCAGGAGAGACACACTTCTCCCCTTCTCATGCCAGTGACATGAGTAAGGAAACACACTGAGATTAAAGCATTGGGCTGCTGTGCAAGGGTCATTCGTGCGGTCTGTGAGCAAAGGGAGGAGGTGGAGATTGTCCAATCCCAGACTAGAAGCTGTAGAAGAAAGGTAGAGAAGGGGAAATCATAAAATCTTTACTAGAGTGATTGCTCAGGTGGATGTTGACACAAGTTTTACTGTTGTCTTCAGCAAAGTGCAGAAAAGACTTTTGGCTCCGAGTGAACAGCTGATCTTCCATTGTAACCGAGGAATTTAAAAAGCAATATCGAGAGATGTTCTTTGTGTAGCACAGAAAAGTGGAAACACATCCACTTTCAACACTTACTTCCACACTAACCTCTTTACTTTGCTTAGGGAAGGATCTTCAGAGCATGTTTACATTTGTGTTTCTGTCTAAGCATTGTGGTTTCATCTGTGAAGAGAGTTTCTTATCTTTTCTTGGCATGAATGTGTCAGTTTATTTAGCTTCAAGCAATTTTATTGAGCTGCAGCACAGGTTTGACTGACTTTTAGTTCCTGCAGCCTGACTGTAAATGACTGTGAGATGCTGCTAAAGACACGTCAGCCATACAGAGAGCGAGTTCTGTGTGGAGAGGGAGAGAGGAGTTCCCTTTGATCAGCCTGGCCCTGAAATCTGAACATGGCTTCAGCTGGGAGGCCATAGTAACATGAGGGTGGAAGTTCAACTCCCTCTTTCCAGGGGACTGCTCCTGTAGCTGCTTCATAAGTGTTCAGTGTTCACTTGGTAAAATTTTACCTGTTTCAGTGCTCCAACAAGAGATTCTGAATATCCTGTTATTTAAGAACAGACTCGGTGCTGTTATGTTGGCTTCAGGATGAAAACGTTAATGGAAGCATGAACCCATGAGACCAGTCTGAGTCAGATGGGTAGTAAAAAGAGTATTTTATTTGTTTGAAGAGATTTTATGAACTGGACTACATCTGGCAGTGATGATATGATCCAAGACCTTGTTAGTTTTGCCAGTCAATTAAAGACCCAATTTTAAGGAAATTAATATCTAAAGAGGAAAAAAAACCTGCTGAAGTGATTGATAGCTAAGCGAACTAATTAGTAGCTTAGTAGGGGGTTGGCCTGCTACCTTCCTGCATTTTTCAGGGAAAAGATACAAGGCCAAATTCTCACATAATCATCAGCTCAGTTATACTTTCTCACTTAAAACTACTTTTAGGTGCTGGTTACTTTCAGACAGTCAAAACTTGGGTGCATTTTTTTTTGTATTTTAACAGACAAGAGCCATCACAGTGATGAGGCAGAACTCTTGCCAAATAGTTGGAACAGAGTCCTTCTGTGTTTCAAAACATAATGCATTGGAAAAGCTATTTTTCCCTCTCTGTGGTTAGATGACCAACAGAGCTGCAGACATGTCCAGCATAAAGACTGTAGCTTTAGCTACATGCTACTGTTACCCTTCCTGCTGTTTTTGAAACAACTGGCCATTGCAATGGACCAGGAAAGGCAATAAGGACAGAAGATCTAGGGAAGGGCAAATTTGTATGCATGAGGTAATTAGGAAGCATCAAATGGATTTGACATTCAAATATGTTTGTCTATTGAACAAGTCTGACTTGTTTGTCTATAGAAGCAGATGCCTATCCCTTAGTTTCTGCCCCACCTTCCCCCTGCAGTACACAGGTCTCTAGATCTGCAGCACTGTGTCCATGTACTTCTACAGGCAGTGTCTAAATTCTGGCACCTTAAAAGTGATCAACTTAGGCATGTTCTGTTCCCAGTTTCCAAAAGATGTGCACTCCTCAGTGATGTGTTTTCTTTTTCCCTTGATATGGAACCTC
This sequence comes from Tricholaema leucomelas, assembly GCA_013400475.1. Taxonomy (NCBI): domain Eukaryota; kingdom Metazoa; phylum Chordata; class Aves; order Piciformes; family Lybiidae; genus Tricholaema lacrymosa; species Tricholaema leucomelas. The sequence continues at coordinate 1,491,442 of WAAF01005652.1, forward strand.
TTGACTTTCTTCCAGGTAGTGTTTAATGAGGTTGTTTGATAGCCAGACCTATTTAGCTTCAAGTACTTTAGCAGATGATTGGATTCTTTAACCTTTAAAGAATCCTATTTGTTCTCTCCAACAGCAGATTTAAATCTTTGCTTTTCTTTGTAACCAAGAGATGTTTTTGTAAAAAGTAATCTGTGGAAAGCATTATTAATACTCATTATTAATACTCACCAGGTGTGGAGCATCTGTGGAGGGTTTGGTTCTTTTAGGTATCTGTAGACATGTGTTATTGATACCACAAATTAAAACATAGGCCTTGGCCTTTAGATTTTCAGCTTGTCATTTTAGAATGTCTACAGCAAATAGAAACAACACAAAGAAACCTCTGAGTGGGAGAAGTTAGAGACTTACCTTATTTCTGGCTCTGTGCTTGTGAAGACTTGTTTTCAACCAAGGAATTAATTTCCTGCTTTAGGATCACCTGCCGCCTTCTTGGGCTTTTCATAAGGAGATATTTTATGCTCGAGTGGTGATGTTAAGCCAGTGGCTTGATGTTGATATCTGTGGCAGCAAATATAGAGGTGATTGTGCCTCTTTGCTCTGGCAAAGGGCATGGACATGATGGAGCAGATCCAGAGGACTGCCATGAAAATGATCAGGGAGTTGGTACACCTCTGCTATGAGGACAGGGTGAGGGAGCTGGGTATGCTCAGCCTGGAGAAGAAGAGGCTCAAGGGAGACCTAATAGTGGCCTTGCAGTGCCTGAAGAGAGTCTACAAGAAGGATAAAAATGAGCTGTTTACAAAGCCTTGCAGTGATAAGGGGCAATAGTTTCAAACTAGAGAAGAGTAGATTTAGATTGGATGTTAGGAACAAGCTCTTTACCATGAGGGCAATGAAACACTGGAATGGGCTGCCAAGGGAAGTAGCTGAGGCCCCATTCCTGCAGATACTCAAGGGGAGGCTCGACAGGGCTCTGGACAACCTCATCTAGCTAGAGGATGCCCCTGCTGACTGCAAAAGGGGTTGGACTAGATGACCTTTGGAGTGCCCTTCCAACCCAGACCATTCTATGATTATGTGATTTTTGACATGAGAAGCTCCTGAAAGAATCCAACCTATCACTCCTATGTGTGTCTGCAGGGGCTCAGAACAAAAGCAGCCAGGAGCTGGAAGGCAAATATCCGAAGCCCATCAGTCAGTCAGATCTAAATATATTAATATATATGGGAATGAAATTAAATTAGAGATTAGGGGGGAAAAATGAGTTTTGGCAAAGTATTTCTACTCCTTTAGAGCAAAGGGAGTGGCTGTGAAGATAAACCCTGCACATGAGGGGAGCCTTGGTCACGATAACTGATTAGTTCTGATCTAAAATCAAGCTATTGTACTTCATAGAATCAACCAGGCTGGAAGAGACCTCCAAGATCATCCAGTCCAACCTATCAACCAGCCCTATCCAGTCAACTAGACCATGGCATTAAGTGCCTCATCCAGGCTTTTCTTGAACACATCCAGGAATGGTGACTCCACCACCTCCCTGCCCATTCCAATGGCAAATCACTTTCTCTGGGAAGAACTTCCTTCTAATATCAAGCTTATACCTCCCCTGGCATAACTTGAGATTGTGTTCCCTTGTTCTATTGCCGGTTGCCTGGCAGAAGAAACCAACCCCCACCTGGCTACAACCTTCCTTCAGGTAGTTGTAGACAGCAATGAGGTCATCCCTGAGCCTCCTCTTCTCCAGGCTAAACAACCCCAGCTCCCTCAGCCTCTCCTCAGAGGGTTTGTGTTCCAGGCCTCTCACCAGCTTTGTTGCCCTTCTCTGGACACGTTCCAGTATCTCAACATCTCTCTTGAATTGAGGAGCCCAGAACTGGACACAGCACTCAAGGTGTGGCCTGACCAGTGCTGAATACAGGAGAAAAACAACTTCCCTTGTTCTGCTGGCCACACTGTTCCTGATACAGGCCAGGATGCCGTTGGCTCTCTTGGCCACCTGGGCACACTGCTGGCTCATCTTCAGCTACTATCTACCAGTACCCCCAGGTCCCTTTCTTCCTGGCTGCTCTCCAGCTACTCTGTCCCCAGCCTGTAGCACTTCTTGGGGTTGTTGTGGCCAAAGTGCAGAACCCTGCACTTGGCCTTTTTGAATCTCGTTCCATTGACCTCAGCCCACCCATCCAGCCTATCAAGGTTCCTCTGCAGGGCTCTCCTGCCCTCCAGCAGATCAACACCTGCTCCTAGCTTGGTGTCATCCTCAAACTTACTGATTCTGGACTCAATCCTCTGGTTCCAGATCATCAATAACAATATTGAATAGGACTGGGCCCAGCACTGATCCTTGGGGCACACCACTAGTGTTGGGGCTGCCAACTGGATGTGCACCATTCACCGTCACTCTCTGGGCTCAGACTTCCAGCCAGTTCTTGACCCATTTCAGAGTGAATCTGTCCAAGCCACGAGCTGCCAGCTTTGCCAGGAGCTTGTTGTGGCAGATGGTGTCAAAGGCTTTGCTGAAGTCCAGGTAGACTACATCCACAACCTTCACCACATTCACCAGGGGAATCATAAAAGGAGATCAGGTTGGTCAGGCAGGACCTGCCCTTCTTAAACCCACAGTGGCTGGGCCTGATCCCTTGGCCATCCTGTAGATGCTTTGTGATGGCACTCAAGATGACCTGTTCCATGACCTTGCCTGGCACTGAGGTCAGGCTGACAGGTCTGTAATTTCCCAGTACCTCCCTCTGGCCCTTCTTATGGCTGGGCATCACATTGGCCACGTTCCAGTCTTTGGGGACCTCTCCAGCGAGCCAGGACTGTCCATAAATGATGAAGAGTGGCTTGGCCAGCTCATCTGCCAATTCAGAAGGCCAGTTGCCCTGGAGACAACCTGTCCTGCTATTGTAGATTGAGGCAAAGGAAGTGTTAAGTACCTCTGCCTTTTCCTCATCCTTTATCACTCTATTCCCCTCTGCATCTAATAAGGAGTGGAGGTTGTCCTTGCCTTTTCATTTACCAATAATATAGTTATAGAAACATTTTTTATTCTCCTTAACAGCAGTGGCCAGACTAAGTTCTAAATGGGCACTACCCTCACCTGGAATATTGTGCTCAGTTTTGGGCTCCCCAGTTTGAGAGACAGGGAAACTGCTCAAAAGAGTCCAAGAGAGGGCTTCAAAGATAACGAAGGGGCTGGAGCACTGCCTTGTGAAGAGAGGGTGAGGGACCTGGGCTTTTTGGTTTGTCGAAGAGAAAATTGAGAGGGGATCTAATCAATGTTTATAAATATACAAGGACTGGGGAGTCAAGAAGGAGGGGACAGACTCTTCTCAGTTGCACCCTGTGATAGGACAAGGGGCAACGGGTACAAACTGCAGCACAGGAAGTTCCATCTCAACATGAAGAGGAACTTCTCTACTGTAAGGGTCATGGAGCACTGGAACAGGCTGCACAGAGAGGTTGTGGAGTCCCCTTCTCTGGAGACTTTCAAGACCTATCTGGATGCGTTTCTGTGTGACCTGCACTAGATTTTATGGCCCTGATATGGCAAGGGGTTGGACTCAATGGTCTATGGAAGTCCCTTCCAACCCCTAACATCCTGTGATTCTGTGAAATATAAGTCCACAGAAGGACTATACCTTGTAGGAAGCTAGAGGTGCAGAATGAGAACACCACCTTAAGCAAGAGATGGACACATTTGCCATGAATTTTGGTCCTGGAAGAAGTACACTTGAGATATTCAAAATTATCACAAATTGCTGAAGCAGATCTTTAGGAAAAAAAAAAAAAACACAACAAAACAAAACTGAAAACTGAGACCTGTAGGAGATGAATGGAGGATGGGGGTTTAGGGAGGCCAAAGTCTTATTTTGGGTTTCAGACTTAAAAGCTTTTTTTCCTGTGTTCTGTTTACAGTGTCTGGGAAGCATTGTGGTGCACGGGACACTGAGTCTGCTGAGCTAACTGTTGGAAGTTCTATCATAGACAAGTCTTATATATCATGTCCTTGCATATTCTGCAGGCCTTTGCTGTGATCAACAGGCAAAGACCTGCTGGCCACTCAGTCAGCACTGCTGGCCACAGCAGTCAGCACTGCTACTTTATCAGCTTGTTTTCTTTTGGCAAACTGCTAAAACTAGCTCAAAACAACTGACTGTTATGCAGGCAGCAGCACTACAGAGGGTGGAAACAAACTTGTTTAGCCATTCCTGTAAGAGCTAATGAACTCATCTAGATAATACTTTAGTTTTTTATTCAGATGCATTGTTATATGCTGGTTCCCTGAGCACTACTTGTACAGATTTTATGTGTCTTGATAATAAAACGGACAGTAAAATGTGTGTTCTGCTTGCTAAATTGCTGCAACTGCTGCTGTAGCAACTAAATGGCAGCAGGTACAATCAATGTTGCCTGCTGGAATGGCTAACTAAACTTTATAGCTGTTTCAGACACAGCAGCAAGGTGTCAGAAAGCCAGTGGCTGCACCTAGCTCTACAGACTAGGTAGAGCTAAATAAAACACCAGGTAAATGCAGAAATGCAGCAAAAGTTAAGTCACATATTGAAGGTGCAGTTCTTGCCAAGAAAGTTGTCCCTGCCTTGGGTGGAGGAAAAGGAGCACAGTCTGCCAACTATCCTCATCTCTGTCTTTCCCTCCCAGCTGCTGCTGCTGCTCGTACCAATGCTTGGCCCTTCCATCCCTAGAGATGTTGCTCTCATGAGTTTTATACCCTAGGCCTGGTTGACCCTGCCTTCTAGGTGACATTTAGCATGATCTAGGAGGAAAGCTGAGTAACATAGTCGTATATATTTAGCATGTACTCAGTTTGGCTCATTAGCATACTGAGGGATGTTGACTATTAAAATTGCAGTTAATTGGGCAAAGGTCTTCTCTTGGGGACTCTGACCTTCAAAATCTGCTTAGAAGTTGGGTGTTTATGTTATTTTATCCTGGCTTCTTTAGTTTTAGCCAAAGCAGGACCATCTTAACTCCACAAGGCTCCCTCCTTTGGATGTTTGGCAGGCCAGCCTTGTGAATCTTCATATGACAAAAACACCTGCTGATTGTAGATGATCTTGGCCACAAAGAGTCAGCTTTGCCTTCCTGTCCCATAGCAAGCTAGGCAGTTAACTTTCTCACTGTGAGGGTAACAGAGCCCTGGAAGTGTCTGGAGGTTCTGGAGTCTCCTTCACTAATGACATTCAGAACCCACCTGAATACATTCCTGTGTGACTTGCTCTAGGTGCTCCTGCTCTGGCATGGAGGTTGCACTAGATGATCTTTTGAGGTCCCTTCCAACCCCTTACATCCTGTGACTCTTTGATCCCACACAACCCAAATATTTTTGTTGTTGTTGTTTCAGCAAGAAAAGGTAATGTTTTGGGGTTTTTTTTAGTGTTATTTCGTCTTGTGCCTTGATAGCAATTTCTTTTCTGCTCACCCTCTTTCACACACTCAGTGAGTTAATTCTGCATACATAAATACAAAGCATCTGTAGCTCTGCTTGCTTCCAGCTGGAATGGTCTGCCTCTCTGGAGTACTGGTGTGCAGGTATCCTAGACTCTGGCAATGCTCAAACGATTAGTGAATGGACCTCACGGTGAGACTCCACAGCTGTTCCTCTGTTGTCTTACCCATAAAATGAAGATGAAGCATCATAAAGATAGGAAAGCATTTTTGAGTGCTTCAGATAGAAAGCACTTCTAAATTACATCCTTTCCTACCTTTATTCTTTTTTTCTGCTACTTAAATAGGAGAGACTCAATTTCAGACCTGCTCTTACCTAGCTTTTTTCCAACCTTTACTCAACTTTTCAGCCGTTTCAGTCTGAGAGTGGAAGAGGAAAACAGAACATCCTGTTTAAAGTGCTTTTTATAACCATATGAGAAATAATGCTGAAAATTATTAAAATGAAGGACACATTGTATACCCAACTGCCAGGTCAAGGCTAGGGCTACTGGAAACTTTAACATAAATATTAATATAGCAGGCACTTTAATTAGCTGTGCCCTTCAATCACTGGTTGTTTGGCCCCTTGGTCTCCACCTTGAGCCTTCGTAGAATAGGATGACCCTTCCTTGTCAAGTCAGATTTCATTCAATTTATCCAATTACTTTTGGGACCATTTTAATACATGCTCCACAGAGTACTAAGATTGCCCAGCTCTGGCTCCATTCCTGGACTTGAATCTGTAATACAGGATGCAAAAAATGCACATCAGTTTCACCTTAACATGTGTACAGTCCACTTCAACCTGCAGCTCTTGTCAGTGATTCCTTGCTTCCAGTCAATGGACTTTATTTTTTTTTCTCCTGGTAATGCTTTGCTGTTTTATTTCTATCTCCTTCCCTCCTTCCCAACTCCTTTTGTTCCAGAGCTAATGGAAGAACAACTTTTTAAAAATCCTGTCTTAGAGTACACCACTGAAGTGTAACTTTTGGGGAGATGCCAGAACTGATGCAAAACCACTTTGGCAGGTCTGATCTTGCCATGTGACAGCAATTCCCCAGTAGGTAAGCTGTGGTCACTGCCCCACCAGTGGTCTTTTCCAGCTTGTGAATGCCTTACTGCTCTCTAGCAGTGCACATTTCAACTTAGAAGTAAGAAATAAGGTTATTTTTATTACCTATCATGCAATTTCCTTAATAGTAGCCCACAGACCTCTAGCTCTCCATAAATTGCATGTTAAGAGTTTGCTCTCTTTATAAAAAGTTAAATATTAGGACCTTCTGCAACCTTCAGATTGAAAAAAAAAAAATCTCTGATTTAGTATTGGATGGAAACTGATTGGTATAATACATTGAATTTTAACAGCACATCCAAATACCCCCTATTTTAATACAGTTGATAGACTCACTTTTGTATTCTAATCATAGAATGGTTTGGGTTGGAAGGGACCTCTGTAGGTCATCTAGTCCAACCTCCCCTTCCTACTTACCCAAGGTTAGAGCTGATTTTTAGGACAGGCCTAGTATGACTGAAGCAGTGTTGAGAGCTGAAAAGGAGAGATGAAGGTAGTGGAAAGGTAAATGAGCCTGATTTTATCACAAGGGTTAAACAAAATAAACCTTGAGAGCAAAGAGTGATGTCTTGTGATATGCAACACCATTTCTTTTTTAATCCAAAAGCCCTTGTTTCTAAAAATAACTAATACTGGAAGGAGAACAATTTGCTGGCTATGAGGGGAAGCAGGCCAGCTGCTTAACAGGACATGGTAATTCTAAACAGTTCTAATCAGGAGGGGAAGCAGAACAAGCTACTCTGATGAAGTTCAAGGGCAATTTAGAGAGGCAGAAAATAATATATATTACTCCAGACAGAATGTGGCTAAATTGTAAGGGATTATACCCTGGGAAAAAAAATACCCACCCAAGTTACTGAGACCTGGCTATAAGTAGCTGGAAGTTCACAGCTTTTGTTCCGAATCATTTTGTTTCACATAGGATTGTAAATGGTTCATGTGAAACCTGAAGTTTCCAGCTGCCCTGAGTGGTAACTGTTGAGGTGCTGGAGTTGCTTGGACCAACGAAGTAACCAAAGTCACTCCCCGCAGAGCTTTCTGCAGCTTCTTACATGCCTGTGTAATCAGCAAGGTTGGAACTTTTCATATCTTGGGTGTTACGGTGATAGTCCTATTATTTATTTACAGTAATTAAGAGAAAACAGCAATGTTTTAATGTATTTAGTGATCCCTTCCTTGTAAAAATCCCCTCTTTCCTCTTCTCAGTTCTCTGCCCCAGGTATACACACAGCACAACCTAGAAGCTCTGCACTCATGCTCTTCATGGGATACAGCTTTGGGTAGTGGTTGAACGTGCAGAAGCTGAATTTAAAAGGGTACAAATTCCTGCAAGTGAGACACAGACATCTGCAAAAACTATGACCTGTGATTTAGGAAACTTCTGTCAACAAAGCCAATGCACATCTGCCTTAAACGTGATATTACTTCTGGTTTCTTTTGATCCTTTATATTCCTTTAATGCTCTCTTTTAAGGCATTAGATTGAGAGCAAGATCAAGAGAGGAATCTATAAAATGTCTTCAAGAGTCTTTTCATTTCCTAGTTAGAGAGGATGTTTGTGCTCTGCTGCTGCTTTTTTAAGTGTGTATATATAGGTTGGCTTAATAAGTATTTTTATGTGCATGTATTGAATACAGTACAAGAGTATACTTGAATGTATGCATATAATTGCATGAACCTCATATTTATTAATGCATATTGATATTTGCTGAAGTAACCCTGATATTACATTCTGCAGGTCTTTCTATAGGCAAAAAGGGGGTGAGGAGAAAGCATTATTATAAGGAAGTTATTGAACAGTCAGATCATCTTTTCTACAGGTGAAATTTCTTGAGATGCATAAGAACTGAGTAAAGTTGATCAAATGTTCTTTGAAATTAGAAGAACTGTTTCCTAATGATCTGGCTGCAACCCCAAGGTGTTGGCTGATTTAAAATTCAACAAACTGAGAGGTGTTTCCCTCTCCCCCTTCCCCCCCTAAAAAAACCCAACCCAAAACCCGGAAACATTGCTGTCTTGTCTTATGAGATTCATGAACTACTATGTTGTTCTACTCTGTAAGTTGGTGCTCCCTCTTATCTACAGCTCTTGAGGTACTGTTTTGTGAGTCATCCAGTGAAGGTACTGTCTTGGTTAACAGGAAAGACCACAGAAAACATTGTCAAGGACTCTGGTACATGAAAGATGAAGGGGACAAAAAAGTATTTGAGCTAGTCACTGAACAATGTTTCCAAACCACGTCTTTTTAAGTTCACAAATGTTAATTTTCAGTTTACCACTGGGAATATTTTCTGAGAGATGGAAACTAAATGTCCGAATGCCAAATAGTAGACTCATTAAAGCTATGTTGAAACCTTTGGACCTTACTGAGAAGCAGGTTTGGTGGGGTCTGATCTGGTTTATTGAGCAAGAGCTAACTAGACCAGACCCTTAATTAAAAGCTTTGAGCCTTTTCAGTGCTGAGGAGTCCAGTTGCCTGTAGAGAGCTTGCAGTTGCATCGTGAATGCATCCTGCACAAAGGAGAGCTTTGCCTTTGCTTCAAAGCTGCAAAGTGAAACCATCAAATTCCGGGCACAAAGAGTGTAAAAATTATTCATCTTTCTTTGTCCATTTTGTGGAGTGCTGCTAACACGATGGAATGGGCACGGGGACACTTCCCTGTGCCAACTTGAACAAAAAGGTTTTGGCTGCCTTTCAGGCTGAAAATAGTAGGTGCTTACATTTTTAATCACAGAATGAGCAAGAGCTCACGTACACACATATACACAGCACACAACACACACACGCTCTGACGTGTGAATGTGGGCCTGGAGGTTTGTTGTTGACAGCAGGAACACATTCAACAGTGGCTGGCTGATTAAACAAAAGTAGGCTACAGCATGGCAAACAAACTGTTCTCTGAGTTTCTGATCTATCAGCAGCCTTGCCAAAATGCCAGCCAGCTGAAAAGGAGATTTCATTGTTTCTAATGAAACATGCTGTGCTTGCTTGTCTAGTGTGAGCTTCAGGAACCAAATGCAATTGGACCCCTTTCATTTGCACTGTTGCCTCTGCACTACTACTGCCACCACCACTTCCTCCTCTTCTCACATTAATCAGCTCCATGAGATGTTTTCCCAGCAACTTTATGTATCATTTAGTGTCTTAAGTGTGGGGAAGCAATTGCTCTATCCTACAGATAAAATGTGTGAATTGTGGTTATGGGAACAGTAATTTCTTGGAAACAATAATTACTTGGGGAGGGAGAAATCTAAAAAGCAGCATTGCGTCCCCCAAAGTAGTGAGCATATTAACCTAGAAACAATTATAGACTTAAACCTATGCATATGGGCCTAATGTCCTAAGATTCCTAAGTAGCATAGGACAAGTGCAGCAGTTTATTGTTGCAAATAAGATGATGACACTTGCTGCTTCTGTAACATACACCTCCCTGCAAAGGGTCCTCTTGTAGACTAACACTCTTGTGTTTAATGCAGTAGATGAGAATCTTGTTAATTGAAGTGATTTTTAGTTGACTGTGGAGTACGTTAGATATCATAGAAAAGGTGTAGTCGGATCTCTCTGTGGCTTCCAGGCTCAGATGATTTCTTTCTAAGCCCTGGAGATTCTAGATGGCAAAGTGGATAAGGAACAAGCACATGTGAGCATTATATGATGCCATGAGATCTTGCAAGCAGAGTTCATTCCCTATGTGTTGATAAACTGACATTTGGTGGGGAGAGATGATCAGCAGTGGCTAAAGAAGGATAGCAGGAACTTTCAGAGGTTTAGAAATCATGATCTGCGTGGAAAGCCTGGAATAATCTAGGCTATCTAGAGAAGTGAGTAATAGCCTTTGGGTAGGTTTAACAAGTGTTGAGGGGAAGGACCAGTGCATATCCATGTCTGCTGCAGCAATGTGGCTAAAGTGCAAAGCAAGGGATTCTTCATGTAGTCATTTCTCAAGGTATGAGAAAGTCAGGCATTGGGATGGATTCTGCCATTGCAGGTTTTATGGATAGCTTTAAAGTCCTATGAAGAAATGGACTCAGCATGCAGGAACAGAGGAAAGTGTATGAACTAAATGTCCTCTTAAGAAGGTTTTGGTTGGGAATAGGGCTTTAATTTATACCTGGTCTTCATATGCTGCAAAAGGATCAGTCAGTTGGCTTTCCTAGTTGTACCATGGGTATGTTTCCAAGTCAAAGAGCATCTCTAACACTTTGCATCAGAAGAATAACAAAGTGTGACTCAAAGTGACAGCCTGTGGCAAATGGTTGGGTTTTAGAGGTGACTGCAGTGAAGATCAATCTCTGTCTTAACTGGAGGGGCTTTAAGAATTGCAAACAAATCAATCCTAGTAAATGTTAGTGACACGGGAAGACTACATATTCAGGGACCACCTTTTGGAATTGTTTTCCTCCAGCAGGTGGGCATCTTTTGAAGACTCTTCTAGTGTCCAGCTAAATTCACAGTGACAGATGTAGCAGACAGTTGGAGTACCTACTTCTAATAGCCTCTTGGCTGGACTGAATTGTAGTCTGAACTACACAATTTATCACATGCTTTTATTAATGTGTCATAGAGTCATGTTTAATTAGGATATCTATTTTATTACAATTTCTTCTTCTGTTCTTATTTAAGAGATATTTGGTGGCTGTATGATTGGGATATCACTATGGCACCTGCCACAGCTCAGCAGTATACCTAAAACTGGAGATGAAAAGGAATAGAACTCATGCCATGGTTTGGCATAAAGAGGTTTCTAAACTGCCTCCTAAGCAAGAGTTTAGAGTTCTACTTTTGTGACTACATCAAGCAGAAATCTATCTGCCTCTTATCTTTATTCCCTGCTGGTTTTGTTTCTAAGCTGTTGCTGTTTTGGAAAACAGAAACCTTTTTGAAATGTAGAATACTCAGACATTATATACTATACTTTTTTTGTGTGTAAAACTGTTCAATCATGCTGTAACTTGGGATTCTGAATAATATGCCTTCATTTATGTGTTTAGAGAGCTGGCATTCCACACAGCTATAGTGTACTGTCAGAGGAAGAGTTTCATCACTTATTGAGTTTCCTATTAAATAAACATTAGCATCCAACACAGAAAGTGTTATTGTAGAGACAGGCAAGTGATGTTCACAGTAAATGTATTGCCTGCAGGTCACCATTGAGGTCACCATTTTCATGGCATTTTTTTCATGGCATTTTTTGTTTGTTTGTTCTGTTTGGTCGTTCCCCCCCCCCCCCCCCCCCCAACTTTAGGAATAAAATATTACTTCAATTAGCCAATTAGCTTTTAAATTATTTTTCTTCATATATTTATCTTATGACATTGGACTAGTCTACACACAACCTGATAACCCAAAGCATTTAAAGTAGAATAGAACAGAATCAAACAGGTTGGAAGAGAACTCCAAGATCACCCAGCCCTACCCAGTCAACTAGACCATGGCACTAAGTGCCTCATCCAGGCTTTTCTTGAACACCTCCAGGGATGGTGACTCTACCACCTCCCTGGGCATCCCATTCCAATGGCAAATCACCCTCTCTGTGAAGAACTTCCTCCTAACATCCAGCCTATACTTCCCCTGGCACAACTTGAGACTGTCCCCTTGTTCTATTGCTGGTTGCCTGGCAGAAGAGACCAACCCCTACCTGGCTACAACCTCCCTTCAGGTAGTTATAGACAGCAATGAGGTCACCCCTGAGCCTCCTCTTCTCCAGGCTAAACAACCCCAGCTCCCTCAGCCTCTCCTCATAGGGTTTGTGTTCCAGGCCCTTCGCCAGCCTTGTTTGCCCTTCTCTGGACACGTTCCAGCACCTCAACATCTCTCTTGAAGTATTTTGGTGTTAAGTCTGCTTATAGATTGCTCTTTCTTCTTAGCTTTGAAGTCTTACCTATACAAAGAAAATTGCTCCCCCTGGCCTGTGAGCAATGTATGCAGTTAAGCTGATATTGAATGTAACTTCTCTGGAAGTGTTAACCAGGGTAAATTACCTTTTACTTATGGGAATTGTGGCTGAAATATGGTTAAACCCAGCTATTTCTTATTACAGACTTCACAAATTTTGTTTTCTAACGGCGGACATTTGAGGATGGTCTACCTTTCCCGTGAGCACTTGCTTCTACTTCCTCTCTTGCTGTTTCATAAGCATTATGGAATCCAGAGCCCTTGAGTCTTTCCAGTGCTGCAAACACCACTGTGCAGGCTGGGAGGGTTTGCAGGTAGACATTCCATGGCTGATGAGAACTATATCCCCATGAGACTGCACCTGATTTGCCCAGGCGATCTGCTTTCTAAGACTTCTCGGGCAGCCCAGGTATGCATGAACAAAAAAAATACGGTTCTTTCTTGTTATACTTATTTGATTACCTTGGTAACCAGAGAATAATTACTCTGAAATGTGACTGGATAGAGTACTTGATATATTTTGAGGAATGCCTACAAGCAACAATAGGTATTTAGCTGCCACTGGCTCTTCCAGGCTTCAGAGAAATTAAGATGAGGCTCTGAAACTGGAACAAGTGTGGCTGGATTTTAAGGTAGTGCTGTCCTTCCTTGTTTCTTGAGGGGTGCGTGACGGACTTCTCTGCTACTTCAGTACAGAGCAAACCACATCTAGGATTTCTTTGAATATTTATTTTAGGCAGCCCAAAACAGGATTTGAAAACCTCTGAAATAACGAGTCCCCACTGTTGTTTTGTTTCTTTTTAATAAGAATGAAGTACATTGCAGCAATCTTAGAGACTCCTGTATAGGAATTTTCACAAACACCAGTGAGCTGTTGTTGTAGACACTAATGACTGACTCTGGTTGATAACCTGGCTTGTTGTACTCCAGTCTTCAAGGACAGTTTATGAATTTTGATCATCTGCTACCTGACAGTAACTTAAACCACTTTGTGTTTTCAACACCTCCTTAGCTTTTCTTCAACTCTTGTGTAGGACACAGTGTAAGACCTACTTCCCAGGGAATGAGAGGTTAAAGTTTGAGCTGCTTTCATCTTCTGCACAGAGGCTGACAGGAAGGGGTGTAAGAGTGGCATGGGAAAACAGATGGGGAGAGTGCCTGTGGGAAGATTGAACGGATGACCCCAGGGTCCTGAGACTCACTGGGTACATACTGGAGAACAGCTCCGTCTGACTTCATTGCTAGCTAATTTTCTTCTTTTAACACTGACCTCTTGAGAGCAATGTTTCTTCTAATAAGCTGCTCTCCCAGTAGACTTCGTTCTCACACCTGACTTGGAGGCTGTCCCTCCCATGACTGGTGAGAGACCTCTTGCTGGACAGCACAGGGAGTGTTTTATGACGTCTCCCGTTAGTTTCTTCTGCTCCCAAACAAGAAATAAAGCTGGCACCTAACGTAAACGAGGGATGTTCATCCTGGATTTAAGTCTGATTATGTGAATTTATCAGAGGGTCGGCAGATTAATAACAATTCTGGGATATAATACCAATTAACCTTGGAGTTTTATTAATTCCTTTTTCATTCTTGATACAGAATCTAATACCAAGAAAATTCTCCATTCATTTTAAACTAGCTCTGAATCGGGTGGAGCTCAGAAAGATTATCTGTGTTCCTGGAAAGGGAAAGTAAAACTTCTCAGAGTTTCCCAGGAACATAAATTTTGGTGGCAATAGATCAGAAGGTCACTATGATTAGAAAAAGAAAATATTTACTTTATTATAGCAAGACACTAAATGGTGTCTGCTTTCACCTTGAGGACCCTAGACAGAAAATGTTTCCAGAAAAAGCAAAGTTAGAGCCCTAATGAAGGCAGAAATACTTTTCATTCCCTCAAGACACTGTTTATTATTGTGTTGGTATACAATCCATCAGCAGCAGTAAATAGACTCGACAAACAGGGCCGTCATCTAACCCACTTTGAGATTTTTCTGCTGAGAGAATTATGATTTGATGTCTACTACCAGACAAGATCTTTCTTGAGTCACAGAAGAGGACACACACTAAACGGACAGCATCTATTCTTGAGTCTTTATAGTAAAACTTGCAGCTGGATTGCATTATTTTTTAGTGCAAGGCTGCAAACTGCATGAGCCTGAAAACCCCTCTCTTGTAGAACTCAGAAGTAACTTTTCAAGCCATGCCAGTAGATTGCATTTATTCCTTTTTCAGGGAAAATATTCAATTCATTGTGGCTGAGTTATTATGAGTTTATCAGTAAACAATAGGAATAAAAATGAATCACAGCTGAGATACTCTAATACCAGACTAGTACAGAGATAATACAAATGCATAAATAACCTAACCACTTCTGAAAACAGAAAGGCTTATTGTGCAGGTTAATTTTTTGAATTGGCTTTTTTTGATACAGATTTTTCATTTCCCAGAAGGCAGACAGGAATAAAAGGTAAGTGGTAGAAAAACTAATAATCATAGTAAAAAATCAGGAATGGATCTAGGCACTGGTAAAGTAACTAAGGAGAAGGTAATTCAGTGGTCATGTGTATACATTTTTTGCTAGGAAAACATGTCTGGAGCTTCTCAACCTTATTTACACAAATACCAAGATCTGGTGGCCTGAAGTTGAAGCTGAACAGATTCGACCTTTAAATTAGATGTATTTCTTTAGCTGGGGAGGTAACAAAATAGTTGAATTTCTATCCAAAGAAACTTTGAATCACCAGACTACTATTTCTAAAATGGACTGCACAGACTTTAATTTAGGCTCTGGCAAGCATCCTACAGCCTCTTTGCATGTAAGTGAGCTGAATACCTACCTGTCCAGGCAAAGTTCTTGAGTCTGGCCTGAGAGTCTCTCTTTTTCTGACTCTCTGAGAAGGAAGCAAGGAGGAAGGACCATCCACACTTCTCTCAACATCCTTCCACCCTTGTAGCTCTACAGTACAAGTGCCATCAATCTCATCATTCAGATGTTCACACACATTGCCTGCCTATGTCTAGGGAGAGGAGATTGTCTTGTTCTTATGCTTCCTTCTCATGTGCAGGTGGCTTGCATGTCCTCTGAGGTGGAGTTTCTTTATTCATCTGAGCCATTAGAGGCTGCCTGGGCTGTAGTAAGGACTAATGCAGTAGTCTGAGAGGTGTCCCTGCTCATGGTGAGGAGGCTGGAGAAGATGATCTCTAAGGTCCCTACCAACCTAAGCATTCTGTGATTCTGTGATGACAGTGGGGCCTTGTGGCTCCCTGCCTTGTCTTGTTCATATATTCAAGGTCATACCTAATGTCATATTTAGGGAATTTTCCCACAGGCCAGATTATCTATGGCTTTGGATTCTTTTCCCTGATACATTGGATGATTTACCTATTGGTAAATATATACTGAATATATAATATATATTGAATATATTTATTTCCTAAGCATTTCCTTGGAGGTCATCACATGTTTTTCAGGAGGCAGGTTTGTGTGTTTTGTTTTGGTTTTGGTTTATTTTTTCCTGTAGCATGCAAGAGCTAAGCTGGAGGTGGGTAAAATGATTAGGTTTAACTAAGGTTTGGGGGTGGAGTACAGGTTTAACTAAGGTTTGGGAGTGTAGTACAGGGTATATGTGTGAAACATTAAGCTAAGTGGGGCACAGGAGACCAGAACAGACAGTCTAATTGCTCTTTACAGACTTAGCCTTCAGTAAGCTGTAAAGGTTCTGTACAATCTACTTGTCCAAGTCAGGTTGCCAGGCAGGCAGATGGTCAGGCACTGCAGTCCATACAGCTCTTCTCTACCTGGCAGAGAAAGCACCTCTACAAATGAGGTTTGGCTCTGCTTTGAGCTTCACTAAGTGCTAAAGACAAGTCACTCATGAGGACATGCCACTCATTTATTCCTCCTGATTTTTCTCTTGAGTTAAAATTAATAGAAGTGGCTGCCCCTTAAAAGTGTTCAACAGCTCCTCCCTGAAATAAGCTGAGAGACTTGAGAAGAGTAATTCTTCTAACAGCTCTAGATACCTTTCCAGGAGATGCTGTGGTCTGAGAAGAGGGAAAGTGACTGTTGGACAGAAAAGAAAGATGAGAATTGCCATTGCTTTTCAGGCCCTACGTTTTTTTGCTGAAAATGCCTCTTATGGTGATTATCAATTATTGCTTACAGCCCTTGTATGACAGGGTGGAAAGAACTCATTCTTAGCCTTATAGACAAGAGAGGAGGAGACCTGTGGCAAGGGCAGTGGTCAACGGTAGTGTAAAGGAACATATATTTTCAAAGAGATTCTGTCTGTGTGAGTTTCTGACTGGCTGCACAATAGTTCATGAGAAAAAGTGATTAAAAAAATTGTGTTCCCAACATAGGGGAGCTCGTGCCTTCTTACAGCCTCAGGTGTGCGGGCATGGCAAAACAGGAATTGCTGAACAGACAGGCTTGCCGCTACAGAATCACAGAATGTTAGGGGCTGGAAGGAACCTTGAAAGATCATCTAGACCAACCCTCCCTACCAGAGCAGGACCACCTATGACAGATCACACTAGATTGCACTACTTTCAATCTACCCTTCCTCTAAAGGAGCACATTATTGATAATGCCAGGATGCATGGTACGACAACATACCTATTATTTTCTCATTATGTGCATTTGAATCTGATTGCCAATATCCATAGCAGCCTTTTTAATAGTATGGAGTTTCCTTTACCTTGGAGAGGTGTCTGTAGCTTGGAGAGGATGAGACAGAAGGTGACCTCATTAGTGTCTACAAGTATGTGGAGGGCAAGTGTCGGGGAAGATGGAGCCAGGGTCTGCTCAGAGATGCCCAATGATAGGACAAGGTACAGTGGGTGCAAACTGGAGCACAGAAGTTTCCATGTGAACATAAGGAGAGACTTTTTCACTATGAGGTTGACAAAACACTGGAACAGGCTGCCCAGAGAGCTTATGGAGTCTCCTTCACTGGAGACGTTCAAAACCCTCCTGGATACATTCCTATGTGACCTACTCTAGGTGTTCCTGTTCTGGCACAGGTGTTGGACTAGATGATATTTTGAGGTCCCTTCCAACCCCTCATGTTCTGCGATTCTGTCCATAGTTAATAGGGCTGAATCTCAGGGTGCACAGTTTCTCCAAAGATAAATAGTAAGCCAGTTATTTTGAAATCCAGTTGTGCTGGCTGCCTTGCTAATCTCTCACAGTGGAAAAAGCCCCTGACCCTTTATGAGGATTGTCCTCAAAGAGAGTGGAACATACCACCACCCCCTCATATTTTAGCCTTCATTGCATTATTAAAATAGTCTGCTGCTCTCTGGCAGCAGGGTCAAAAATATTCATTCCTACTGTATATTTTATCTCTCCAGGCTTTCTGTCCCTCACTACAAAATCTGTAGCTGGCAAAATTCAATATAGCCTCTGAAAAGGACTCCTGAACACTGTCGTTACAGTTGTATTGTGTTCTTTGATTGCTTTGAAGATGTTTTAAAAGGAGGAGCAGTGATAATATTTGAAAAATTACTAAAGCAAAGTCAAAGGTGGCAATTTGAAATAAGAGGATTCTTGACTCTCTTTTTTTAATCTGCTTCCAGTGTTTCCATCTTCCCTCTATAGTCTCCCACTGTGCAGCAGATGTACTTTTCTTTAGGATCAAGGGAATGGTTTCCCTTTTATTTCATGGTAATTTCTTTTTCTATGTTAGAGGTAGAAGGAATTCTTCTGCAGTATTGCAGAGTAAGAGCTGTAGAAAACACCCTGCCCATGGACTACTTACTTACGGAATTCCAGCTCTGTTTAAAAAGAATTTAGACAAGTACTAACCTTATAATTAAGAATATGGCTCTGGAAGGGATTTCCTGGTCACTAAAAAGACAATCAGATCATGTAAACCCCTCTAACAGCTCATCAAGTTCTGTTTAAAGCTACCTTTTCTTTGTAGTTTTTATGCCTGCTGGAAAGGTACACTAGGGCTTTGCTTCTTTCAAGGCTAGAGAGATGATCCTCTATCCTAGCTGCCCTCCTTTATGTGTTCTCTTGACATTTATTGCTAGCTTATGCATCCTGTTCTTTTGGTATTATTTTCTTTTGTGATGGCTTCTTTTCCTTTACCTTTTCTCTTTTTCCCACTGCTCACTGTGCATGCTTTTACAATTGGTGTATCTGTCAGACATCAGGCTGTTAGTCAGAAAAAGTCATATCTCTTAGGCAATATATATATATATATATATATATGCTGCCTCATGAGGTATTTGCTGTGCATTTCCCTCTCCTGTTCAAAACAGGGAAACTGTTGCAGTATGACTTGGCTTCCTTCTATCCCAGATGTCAAAGTTGCCTTCCTACAGAAACCTGGACATAACGGAGAAAGAGGGAAGCAAGAGGTAACGTGGCCTTGTCCTGATGTAAATCCAGGATGTGATGAGGAGGAGCTTGCAAACTAAGAGCATGGAAGACACTTTAAGATCCTGCAGTACAGATATAACTTTAGTTACCTTTCAATAGATGGAATGATAAGGGGTTGAGGAGACTAATAAGAAGCACTTGCTCTGTCTGGAGTTCATGCCTGAGAAAGATGAGCTAAATCTCACTAGTGTAAACAATTTTGATAGTTTTTTGCATCTCTTTGAAATGTCTTTCCTAACAGAGTCCTGACATACAATCTGGCTCTCACATGTGAATTGTTGGTGGTTCATCACCACCCAGCAGTCCCCATCCTTCTCAAGTTTTCTCCCTCTTTTTACTATTTTCAGTAGATATGTTTCTAGCAAGAACACTTGACCATGCATGTATGACCTTCTGCTTGGTACAAATTAGTTTTATCCTGTGTCTCTCACTCCAGTTTTCAAGGTCATTCAACTCTATTCAACAATGTCATCTTCCTCTGCCTTTATGTTCTGAGACAACAGCAAGTTTTAACTGTGCAATCACATTTTTGCACCAGATTTATTAATGAAAATATGAATCAAACTTATTCTGGAAAGCCAACCCTCAACAAGTCACCATTTTCCACAAAAGATCCAAGCAGAAGAAACTCCATTATCTGACACAACACCATTTCAATCAGAAACAGACAACAGCTGCTTGGATGCTGTGGTGTTTCTTTTGCCAGACATTCTAAAAGGCAAAGATCTAAAAGGTACAGAAGTCAAACCTTATGGGAATAATTTTGTTAGCAATTGTGGTAGCAGTCAAACAGAATTAGCCTGTGTCTGGTCATTCTAAAAGGTAGCAATGTAGCACTCAGATGTATAAATAAAAAGAAAGTATGGGAGGTATTCAAAGCATGGTGGAGTTAGTATGGAGATTAAAGATAACCACAGTTTAGACCAAAACCAAAGTGCTTTTGTGTCAGCTATGCAAAGTATGGAAATACTGAATGGGCATGTAAAGAAAGCATGGCTAAACAGAAAGAAAATAGGAATCTGAAGTATTATGTCAGAGCAGGAGGAGTCTGGAGACCTCCATGCAGTCCAGCTTGCTGGAGGCTGGGTTACTTCCAAGCCCCCAAAAGATATGACTTTTGAAAATGCAGATACACTCCACAGAATTAATTGTCAAATCTTCCACGAGGTCATATAGCCAGAGGACCGAAAATGAGAAAGAAACACAACCTGGTTAATTAGAGGATTATTAGTCTGACCACAACTCTATGCAACTTTTAAGAACACGCTTTGATGGAAATCATGCTTAAAGACACAGAAGGAAGTGCAAACAAATACTACACATGGTTACTAAAAGTAGAATGTGCAAGACTGAATAAGTAATTGTTAAGGCTGAGGAGAGGCAACTGATTCAATCTACTTGGACACTGATACCATACTTAGCATGATGTAGCGTGAGAGAGGAAATCACTAAATCAGAATCTAGAGATTAATATATGTATATAATATAATTATATATAATATAATACTGGATCAAAATTAAGACAATAATATACTAAAGGGGAGATTACAGGGAAATTAGAAGCCTGGAGGTAAAGGGTAATTAATAGACATTATGTCAGTCCTTGAGTTTTTGGAGGATTCTGCATGGTTCATAAATATTTTGAGAGGGTTCTCCAGTACTCTGCTGAAGGAATAGGAGGAGGAAAGCATAATAAATAGATTTATTTTTTTTGCCTGGTATCAAATATATCCTCAAATCCCCAAGCTCTTAAACAAACAAACAAACAAGTTATGTTTTTCTTCTTAACCAGCTTGACTTCCTTGGTATATTTTTTTAGCATTTGTAGTCTGGTTCACCATACTTCCAAGGTAGCTGAATCCTGTATAAAAACAGCTGAGAAAAGGAGTAAAATAAAGGTTGAAATTTTTTTTTTTTTTTTTTTTAGTCCTTATGTCTCAGCAAATGCAAGCTTGCTGGACTTGTCATTGTGGGTATGGAGAGAACAGGAGGCAGGACAGGACAGTCCCAGGGCTACCTGGTAGGCTTGGGTACAAAAGATTTTAACTGGTCTTAATCTATCTTGTTCCAATTTGGTACTTCAAAGACTTCATGAAATACTGAAGTTTTCACAGAGTAAGAAAATTTCCTGCTCAGTTGCAGTTTTGCACTCCTAATTCAACCTCATAATTAATAGTAAGTTAATTTTGAGGCTATGGTCCTTGTTTTTTTATGTCTATCGACTAAGATTGTGTGATGGCTTTGAGGTGGAGTTAATTTTCTTCACAGCAGCTGGTGTGAGGCTATGTTTTGGAGTTGTGCTGGAAACAGTATTAGTAATGCTGGCTTATTTTAATTACTGCTGAGCAGTGCTTCCAGAGAGCCAAGGCCTTTTCTGCTCCTCATACCACCCCATCAGTGAGAAGGCTGAGGTGTAGAAGGAGCTGGGAGGAGGCACAGCTGGGACAGTTGACCCCAGCTGGCCAAAGACACATTCCATACTCAGCACTGATATTCCATACTTAGCACAGATATTCCATGTGCTCAGCGATAAAAGTCGAGGGCAGGTCGACCAGTGGGCTGCCCCTCAAGGACTGGATTAGCATCAGTCAGTTGAAATAGTGTGCGTTTGCATTACTTATCTTTCTTAGGTTTTATTTATCTGTATTATTATCATTATATTTAACAATATTGTTATTATATGTAGCAATATTATATATTGTTACAAATGCTGCAGCTTGACTCCTTGAATGCTGCATCCAGTTCCAGTGTCCCCAGCATAAGAAGGACATAGAGCTCTTGGGTGAGTCCAGAGGAGGTCACAAAGATGATCCAAGGTCTGGCTATGAGGATAGGCTGAGGCAGCCAGGAGTGTTCTGCCTGGAGAAGAGAAGACTCTGGGGAGACCTTAGAGCTGCCTTCCAATAACTGAAAAAGTTCCTACAGGAAGGCTGCAGAGGGACTTTTCATTAGGGTGTTTAGTGGTAGGACATGGGAGAATGATTTGAAGCTGAGGGAGAGTAAGTTTGGACAGGATTTTAGGAAGTTCTTCAGTATCAGGGTGGTGGAACTCTGGAATAGGCTGCCCAGGGAGTTTGTGGATGGTCCCTCTGTGGGAGCGTTCAAGGGACAGCTTAGATAAGGCCTTGGGTAACCAAGTCTCCTTGAGAAGTGTCCCTGCCTGTGGTGGGGAATTTGGAGTAGATGATCTGTGAAGTTCCTTCCAACCTGAGCCATTGTGTGATTATTGGTGGTGTTCTTATTCTTCTTACATTTCTATTGTTAAAACATTCTTCTCTCAACCCATGAGTTTCCCACTTTTACCCTTCCAATTTTCTCCCTCCAAATCCTGCTGAGTGCAGGGGCAATGAGCGAGCAGCTGCTAGCTGGTAAGTGCCCTTAGGGCTGTGATGAACATTGAGCCTGCTTGCAAGATCTTCCTGGGCACACTGATTTGAATACCATATTCAGACAGATGCTGTATATTTGAAATATTAAGTAAAATTGGACCAATTCAGTCCTATAATTGTGATTCCTGCAGTTTAGTCATCAGTTTGGCATCTTTTCCTCATCTAGGTTCAGAAGCTCACTTGCCAAGACTGATGTGTGGTAAAAGCTATAAACAATTTAAATTGCATGCAATGTCATGGAAATATCAGAAGCCCCAGTTTCAGAAGCCTGTATTTAAATGTTGTAGGAGACATAGAAACTAAAACTGTTCTAAAACTGAACATAAGAACCATAAAATTCAAACAAAATGATTTCCCTAGCTTATCCAACCCCCAAATTTCATGAAATTCAGCCCTATCTTACTATAGTTTTTGATCTCTCAAGAAAAAAGAGAATGAGAATTCTTTAGTGTTCTCTTTTTTTTTTTTTCCCTTGAACCACCATTTCTTGCTTGACTTTGAGTTATAGCTGTGACATTCAATTAGGTGGTGAAAATGCACTAGTTGATATGACACCAAAGGAAAAAAAAAAGGATATTATGTCACAAAATTCCAGTTCCTGTAGTGTTTCAAGTCCCTACTTGACAATACAAAGCAGTTTGGTTTTATTTTTCTCTTGTTGTCCTGCAAAGATTTTGATGGGAATTTATAGGTATTAAATACAGCCAGAGCAAGTCTGTAATTGTCTGATGAACGCAGTGAAAACCTCTTGGGAACTAGAACAAAATGATGAACTTTTCCATTACAGAAAAAAGGCATGCAGTGGCCTTTGTTGGTTCCTATATCTTTTATTGAAAAAGCCCTCCATCTAAGCACATT
Source organism: Tricholaema leucomelas (assembly GCA_013400475.1). Classification (NCBI taxonomy): domain Eukaryota; kingdom Metazoa; phylum Chordata; class Aves; order Piciformes; family Lybiidae; genus Tricholaema lacrymosa; species Tricholaema leucomelas. The sequence continues at coordinate 1,514,483 of WAAF01005652.1, forward strand.
CATTTTAGTATCTTTCTCAGTGACTCAGTGCAACTCCTCCATGGAACCCAGCTCTTGAAATACAAGCAGCTGGCACTGCAAATGCAGCCCTAACTGCCAAAACCATCTTACTGCCTTCAAACTCAGTCCTCTCTCCTTCCATCATGGCTGAGCAGTGCTGATCCTTCTTAGATTATCTTTGTCCCCCTTCTCCCCTCCTTTGTCATCCTTTTCCTTCTCCCAGGCCTGTCTGGATCACAACTACTATGACCTGCTTTATATGGCAGCAGGTCAGGATAGGGAGCCTGGCAAAATGTGCCAGGAGAGGAGAGGTGAAGGTAATGGTTGCATCAGCCCAGATAAGCATCTGAGGGAGCAATTTGTGGGAGGGTTGTGGTCATCTAAGTCAGTACACTCTGTCTGAAGAGTGCAGACACAGCTTTATTTTCACATCCTGAAAAATGTAATATATAGCTGACAATTAGACACTGCTGTTGATTCCTCTTTGAGGCTTTAACCTGCTTGCAGCTAAATATATTTGAGCAAAATTTTACTTCAAATTACAGACTTCAGAGTAAGTCGAAGTGGGTCTTTTTTTTTTCTGACTAGTGTAGTATTCTGAATCTTCAACTGTACAATTTTATTATATGCTTTCTCCTTTCTATCCAGCTACTCAAGTCTGAGCAGAAAAGCTCACTAAAGGATATAGAATCAGAAGTTTTAAAAGTCTGGTTATTTATACATTTGAAATTGTTCTATATGGAGGATGTCCCTGCTTACTGCAGGGATTTGGACTAGGTGACCATTGAAAGTCCCTTCCAACCCAAACCATTCTATGATTCTATATATGCGTATGACTACTCAGTCTTTAATTACATGGTCCATACCTTCTTTTTCACAGAACCACAGAAACATTCTGTTTGGGAAGGACCCTCAGGATCATCAAGTCCAACAGTTATCCCTTGTCTACAAATTTCACCCTTAAATCATATCCCAAGCACCACATCCAAACAACTTGTAAACACATCCAGGGTTGATGACTCAATCACTTCCTTGGGCAGCCCATTCCAATGCCTGACCACTCTTGCTGGGAAAAAATGTTTCCTAATGTCCAGTCTAAACCTACCTAGTCACAGCTTGAGGCCATTCCCTCTTGTTCTATCGCTAATCATCTGTGAGAAGAGGCCAGCAGCAACCTCTCCACTGTCTACAGCTACCTGAAAGGATGTGATGATGAGGCCTCCCCTCAGCGTCCTATTCCTCAAACTAACCATCCTCAGCTCCTTCAGTCACTCCTCATAAGATTTATTTTTCAGGCCCTTCCCCAGCTTTGTTGCCCTCCTCTGCACTTGCTCCAGCACATCCACATCCTTCTTGTAATGAAGTGCCCTGTGAAACATTGCTTGCATACTGTACAGAGTGAACTTGTTCTGTGGCTGAATAGGAGCTTTGTACTGAATTGGTTGTTGGGTTGCAGATTTCCCCTGAAGAGACACAGTGTGGTTTCATGCTTAAGATAACTGGAAGATGTCCTGATGAAGAGAGTCCTGCTGTTGCCACAGAGATCTGTATGGTGTCACGGAAAGTGACATAACCAAAAGTTTCTGTAAGTGACCGTGCCCTCTCTTTTCCTAATTTCCTTTGTGCGTTCCTTTTGCTCCAATGTATGTATGCTGGCATTTACAACTGTATCTCAGCAGTGGGATCAGTGCTTTTTGGACAGATGAAGTTCTATATGATGGTATGTTCTTTGAAAAGTCTTCCTGCCAGGATGTCTACCTGAGCAGAGAAATAGATTCTCTTCAGAGTCTCCACAATCTCATTTCTCATATATGAGATGAGTCTCACCCTGTGTCCCCTTCCCTTTGCTCACTGTTGTAAAACTGAGTATAGAACATGTGAAAACAAAAAAACCTGACTGGTGAACAGCACGGATTGGAGCTTGTCCTCTTGGAACTGCACCAGTGTAATTCTCTTTGGAGATGAGACTGCTTTTTAAAGCTGTTTAGTGATTATTCTTGGAGCAGTCAAAGCCACCTGCTTAAGGAACAGGCCTTCAGCCCCACTGTACTAAGAGTGCTTTCGCTTCTGTAATGCATTAAAGTTCAGGAGGTTTTCTTCAATGGCATGCTTGAATGGATCAGCTGGATATAATTTCCCCATTGGTTTTTATCTCCTACATCTGTACTCTTTGATCATATTTGCAATGCATGATGAGCTTGTGCTTATGAGTCTTGTGAAAAACCAAAAGTGACTTTCTCTTCAAGGTCCCTTTTTCCTGTCAAAAATGCAGGGCTATTAGGGTCAGAAAATAGGTGTACAGGAAACAAGCTTGGTGGACTTCTGATTTGAGAAATTTTGTCACTGATTAAATGGTTAAAAAGTCCAAACTGTTCCTAATTTTCTTAACATATATAACCATGATTCACTGAACAGCAACTAAATGGAACCCTGCTACAAACTGGGTCAGAAATACAATAGGACTCCTTCAGCCCTTCTTTACTGGCATGTGGATACCTTGCAGCAAGAATAAGCAATTATAACTGAAGCTAAAGGGTTAAGACACTGTGATGAAGAATTGTAACAATTACTATCATTAATGGACTGGCATCGAACAGGGATTATAATCTTTACCAGTGAGGTTACTCTTTTGCCTTCATTTTGCTCTACATTTCTCAAACTGATCAGTTGTTTTAATAGCAATTTGTATTCCATTATTGCCTGCCTGTGATGAAAGCCTTAACACACAATGAAATTTTCTTGCAAAGATCCTCTCCATCTGGTGCTGAACACTTTCCATTTCCTACTTGTCTGGAAATGTTTTCCAGAGCTTCTTTCTACATGTGAGAGACGTGATAGAAAAACTGCTTCCAAAACTTCCAGAGGAAATGTTGATTGGGCACTTGCTCATTCTGAGATTACAGGTGCTTGTTTAATTTCCACACATGTGGCTTTAGTTTCCTTTTGTTTGTTTGTTTTAAGGAATGCATCGAAGACAAAACAGTCAAACTCAGCTTTTGGATCTTTCCCGAACTTGCGACTCCATGTTTTGCTTTATTCCATGGATTTTTATTTTCCTGAACAACAAGGGAATGAGGACCCTAAGGATTAGGTGTCAAAACCAGCTGCAAAATTATGCAATACAACTGTATGGTAGTTTCACTTGATAACATATTTTTGTTTGCCTTTTTTTTTTTTAGCTTTATACCTCAAAGAATCAGGAATTAACTGCTTCTCAAATGCAAATCTCTTCTAGTTGATGTACATAAACTGTCTTTAGACAAAAATAATGGAATTTCTCATGTTTATCTTCTGAATATCATGTGATACTGATATGCTTGAAATTGGAAATTCAGCTCCTTCCAAAGGTCCAGTTACATGTTCCAAGCCTGTTGCGAGCGTTGTGAGTCTTTTGCTTTGTGTTTGCCATGACAGCTTTGCCCAGCTGGTGGCAAATATCAGTTAGTGCTCAACTTTCAGTAGCTGATACGGATTTTGAATCCATAAAAGAAAGGAAGAAAATGGGCTTGAAAATGTCACCATTTCCTTTTCTGAAAGCACTATATGTGCACAGGAGCAAACTGCCACTGTGAGTTTCATAGAACTCACTAAAATCATCTTAGCATGCTGTACTGCAGACAGAGCTTTCCAGTGCTCAGTTCTTCTCATTGAAGTGTTTTCCTTCCTTGGCTCTCAGCCACAGATTAATAGTCTGTAACCAAGCTCACTATCAAAAATGTCAAATTGAATTGAAAAAGGAAAATCAGGAAATAAGGAGTTATCTGGCATGACTCCTCTGGGTCTTACTCTTACAAGCTTTGCAGGTTCTTCTGCTTCATTAACCAATCCTGTGTTGAAAGGCTAAGCCCTCACTGTCCTCACTGCAGCTTCCGCCTAGAGTCCCTGGGGCACAATCCAGCCATGATGGCATCAGAGGAACTCAACTAGTTTCAATCCTGGCTCACACATGGAGCAGAACAATAATGAAGGCCTTTTGTCTCCTTCCTCCCATCCTTGCTTTGTCAATAAGCTGCGTAAAAGCAGTAGTAGCATAACATCACATGGCTGTGGACACAGGCTGCCACCTGCACTGTTATTTCTAGCTCCTAACAATATGCATCGCAAGGGGTGCTGGAATGGAAGATGTCAACTACACATAGAGGTACAAGCAGCGGAGCTCTTAGAGAAGATTGTGAATAAAGTGGTCCAAAATTTTCCCAAGAAACAAAGGACTGAATCAGAAACATTTGATTTAGAGTCTCTTGGTTTGCTGTTCTTCAGATAAGTCAAAGGGAGAGTAGTGAAAGAGTTTAATGTCAGTCATGGCGATCTTGGAATCCAGCTCACAGTGACCTCAGCTCACCGTGTAACTCTAGAACTGATTGCTGGGAGCTGCCAGTTCCCACTGGTCTACAGAATTGCCTGCCTGGTCAATTTTACTACGTGCGTAACCTCTGCAACTGGTAGGAATGTCTCAACCACAATCTCATTCTTGTGTGAATTTATTGAAGATCAGAACACAGTTTTTGGCTCAAGTTCCTGTTGGGAAAAAACTGTCAAAGCAGTGAAGTTTGTCTAGGAAGCAGCTGTTTATAGATGGTGTAGATGTGCACCAGACCCAAGTTCTGTTTGATAGTTAACATATGCCCTCAGTTATAAAATCTTTCCAATGTTTTTCTTTAATTTCGAGTCCAGCAGACTTAAGAAGTCTTGTGTCTTACAGCAAGGAAAGTTGGTGTTATAGGAATTTGATCTTATGGTAAATGGTGCTTTGATGAGAGAGTCTTAGTATATAACAGAGTTCCACTCACCCCTGGGAGAGTCTCTTCAGATGGACAATCATTCACTTGGTGTATTTGAATGCCATCAGAGTCCGAATGCTCCCCATTTCTGACCTGCAGATAGTAAAAACTCTTTTGCTCCAGAAAGTAGCACAGTTGTGATGAGGAGTACACACACAAGGCTTTTTAGTGTTGTTTTTTTAATGTTATTGTTTTAACTTGTGGCATCTACAAGAATTCTTACAAATTCTCTTCTGTTTTTTTATCTCAGAGGGAGGTAAAATGCAGACGAGAAGCAGCTGAAGCCAAGTTTTAAAATGGAGCTCTCTCCCAGTGCAGGTGTGGAGTGAGTCCTGAGTATTCATGCATGTTGTAGACTTTTTCCTGTCTTCCCACAGTGCTACAAAATGTATAGCAGGAGCTGCTATTAGAACTTAGTACTTGCCTGTTTGCTGTCGAATTTGCTGTGCAGTGCAGATAAAATTATAATTGTGCCTGTGGAAAATTAAGAGAAGTGTTCAGTTCTTTAGAATTCTCCTTATATATCTAATTTTTAATATTGATAATTGAATTATTTGTGGCTTATTATTCTGATAACTATTTTGCCTAAAGTGATGAGAATGCTTGGAACAGACACAGGAGGTCACTCTTAGGTAATACATTCACAAATGTATCCTGCATTTTCATGGCAATTGCCCTGATTTGGATCTGGTGTTACAGTCAGGTTCATCCCCAGATATTCCTGTTGGAGGGTGGAAGACTGTATTTCTGCTGGGAACCAAAACTGGAGAGGTAGAGCAGGTCCTCATCAAGGAGCTTTAGGACTTTCTGCAGTCCTACGTAAAGTAATGAGAACTGCCTTGACAGGAACCAGGGCTTGTAGGATATTTTTAGCAGATGGAAGAGTGCCAGAATAGATGTAAGGCCTTCACCCATGTTCTCTGTTCTCCAGCTGTGTGAGGAACTACTAGGCTGTTGCTGCCAAAATACCCTCCTTCTTTAGGCATGGAGGCTGTGCTGATTAGTGATTAGAGGAAGAGTGTGATAATGAAGGTCTCTTCACAACTCTGTCACAGAATTGCCTTGAGGCCATTGCCTTATTTTCCTTATTCCTAAATTTCCTAATCTATGAACAGTGAGTAATCATACCTGTGACTTTGCAAAGTACTTTTGAGAAGCTAAGCAATGGAAACTGAGTATTATCCATGAGACCAGTCTAGGTCTGCATTCCTGTAAGTGGGCAGTGTTTTTTACCAGCACAGTATATGGCTACAGCTGGTAGTAAGACTCCTAATTTGTTTATTTCTGTTGGTATTTTAAAGACGGGACAGATTTGATTATTCTGTTGAAAAAAAAAAGGCAGTAAAATAATAACACTCTTACTGAATTGGAGAGGAATACAGAAAAGTGTATTTAAAGAAGTGCAGAAAAAGATACAGCATACACGAATCTTTAACACCTAATACACATAGATGAGAATTCCTGCACAACCTTTCTCCCAACCAAGCTAAACCACCAAACCCCAGTGCTGGTTTTCTCCCCTCCCCACCCCTGCCATTGTCTCCCCTTAGGCCCAATCAGGCCGTGAGTGCACAGCTTGAAATTCGCTGCAGTTTACATCCACACAGTTACCCAGATAAGAGTCTCTCTGGAGATCCAAAAGGAAGGGAGAAAAGAGAAAGATTTGACTTTGCTGCCCATTTATAAAGTGATAGTAGGATTATGGGATTGAATAACAAAATTATGATTTCTGGGGATGACCAGGTCTTCTTAAGGGAACCTGAGACCCCTCAAACTACCACAATTTCCATGCGCTACCTTTCTTCTGGAAATAGGTTTGCAGTTTTCACTTTTGCTTAGCTCGATGTTCTAGCCACTGTAGGTGTTACTCTCTTACTTAAAGGTGGTAAGGCTAAGTTTTGCTAGTAAAATCAGGATTCCACTTTGTCGCAGCATCTTAAGGTAGTTGATCTCAAAGTTTCTTTTGCAAGAGCGGGAAACAGCCTGCACTGGCAACAGGTGTGGTGCAACACTTTTCAATAGGTGTAGGCAACCTGCTGCAGACCCCCAGGCAGTCCTCATATTCAATGAGAGCTTTGGGTTTTCAACCACTTCTAAGAAATGTTGTATTCCCATCAAAGCAAATAGTTCAGCCAAAAAAATTCAAGCCTTGGACTTCTCCAACCAGGGGGGGCAGCTTAAGTTTACATTTACAAAATTTGGGTCGCTTTTACTGAGGTCTGTTGGAAGAGGTGGGTAAACTATAATCACATATAACGTATATATTCAGTAAAATTATCACCCATCTTAAAGTAGCTCTAGATAGAAGATGGAAATCAGCACATAAATACTACAAAAGACAAATAAATGCCAGACTCCTGGAGAATATAATGTGTTTTCAAAGTTACACTGAAGGGCATTTATTGCCTGCAGACATTTTTCAATTTGAGCAACTTCATAAAGACCATGACAACGGTCTTCAGGCATTTATAGAGACACATCAGTATGCAATCTCTTAAAAGATGGGGGGAATAACTAAATAAATTTGATTTATATTACTACTTACCCTCCAAACTCTTTAAATGTTAAGTACCCTAAAACTAATTTGCAGTTCATCTCAACATTAGATCTGCAAAGAATCTATGATTGATCCTAAACCTCACAGAAGGGAATGAAATGAAAGTAGTTATCTGAAGCTAATAATGGTTTCCCAATAAAAGAGGAATGCAGCTGTTTGAAATAATGGGGGATCTCCCTAGTGCAAACCAGGTGGCAGAAGCCATAGAAATAGATGTATTTTTGAGATATCATTGCAAGATGATTATGAGTCAAGGGAACTGTTTGTGATCCGCAAGTGCGCTGCTATGTCTTAGGGTTGTGAAGAAGCAGGTCTGAGTCATTAAATGTTGCTGAGGAGATAAGAATTTTAAGGATCATCTTAGTTCACTCTCATTTATCTAAGCAAAAGCCTCTTGAAAGAGTGCTGTTCCCTTCGAGTTGCAGTTAAAAAGTTTTATCAGTTGTTTGGATACAGTGAAGGATTTGAGATCCCTCAAATTTGCTGGTTACAGTGACAGCTACAGCCTGTGTTAATTGTTGGAGAAATAAAAAACTGGCTTCTCTTGCAAGTGTTTAATAAGGAACTACAGGCTGTCTTTGAAGTACTAGCAGTTATTCCTGTGTTGTTGTGACACAATATGTATTGACAGAATAGCTTTGGTTGGAAAAGACCTTTCAGATCATCATATCCAACTGTTCTCTAACTCAACCACCTCTGGTGCCAAAACATGTCGGTCAGCACCAACACTTGGCAGGATGCAGCATTAGGAGATGACCCAGTTTGGGTTCAGTTCCAAAACCACTTTCCCAGCTGTGGAGCCAGAACAACTCTGCAGCCATGACTTCTGGGGTTCATGTGCCTATTCTGTTTATCAAGCAAATCAGCAAATAAGTCAAAGCAGAGCTCTAAAACTGAAGCAGTTTTATCTGCAATACAGAAAATAGAATTCAGCTGATACTTTGTGGCACACAGGCCCATGAAAGAGCAGTCTCTATCCAAATCAGATAAGTTTTACCAATAGTAAATTATGGAGAAAGGTAAATGCACATGAAAGTAGAGGAAAAAAACCCATCTTTCAAGTCTGGCATGTCCTCAGTTTCAAAAAGAAGAATAGAATGGAAACAGCATTCCCCTATAACCCAAATGGAAACAAGATTTACAAATCTTTGGAATCATAGATTCATAGAACACCAGGTTGGAAGTGACCTCGAAGATCATCCAGTCCAATCTTTCAGGTTAAGAGTATAGTTTAAATGAGCTGGGCCTTGAAACTGTCTAATGTGAGGGAATCAAGATGTTTATGGGAGAGAAGGTATTCTTCCTAAAGAATAGGTGATGCTATTCAAGAAAAGTCTGAAGACTTGTTTACAGGTAATTCTATTGGTTCTGGGTTTGCTTTAAATTTGACTTCATTTACTCCTGTAATGATGCCAGTAGATTTGGAGAGTCTGTCTGCGCTGTTCACATTATGTTAGTTTCTGTCCTAGGTTGAGAATTATGTCTTTAAGGACCATGGAATAGACAGGAGATTGGACTCTTGTAGTTATTTCATTCTCATAGTTCTTTTGGTCTTACTTTCTTTAGGCTGGCAGCAAAGCTAGTTCTGGGCTCTTCCTTCCCTCTCCTTGCAGGGAGATAGACTCTTCTGTTGTGGTAACGATTGGGGAGTGTTGCAAATCGGTTTCAAGGGGCAGCAGGGGAATGAGCAGTTCAGGCCTGGCCAGCCTGAGCTAGCCTAACAATGGAGGACAAAGAAAGAGAACTGGGACTTATGTTGAACCCCAGGTGGGAAAGGGGGTGCTGGGGTTTTAGTCTGTTTGGAGAGAGATTTTGGGGGATTGTATGGGCTTGATATCATTCTGTATGTATTTCATATGCTTCTGCAGTGCTTTCCACTCTAGTTTATAGTTATTAGCAGCACCTCCCATTTGATCTTTGAATATATTTTGTATTTCTATCCAATCCTGTGTGGGTTTTTTCCTAATTATTTGGAAAATAATTTTAGAGCTCTGTCTTCCCCCACTGCCCTTTAAACAAAGACATTTTCCGGTGAGTAGAGCTCTGTACCTTTGCAAAATAACTGCACACCGTCCTGAGTGCAATGCTCATCAGATTCTGAGACTTTTTTCATTGTTGGCTGTCTACTAGAACCTGCTGGATTTGTCAGTCTCACAGCCAAAGTCTGAAGATCCTATGATGTCTTTGACTTTGTGTAGTTTTAATGATTTCACTGCCATTTACATGATACCTAAGCACACAACTGACCTCTGCAAAGCAGATAGTTATTACTTTGAACAGGGTGAAGAATGTGTACTCTAGCAGCATGAATGATTTTGGATAGAAATGAAACTGCTTTTACAGTAGTCAGTATTGTGCCGTGTGGATACTGTAAGAGATGAACGGAGAGGAAGGCCATAATGGGCCACATGAAAGATCCTTCTAACAAAGTCCCTTTCCCAGCAGTGCCTTGATAGTTGTGCCAAGAGAAAAGTGTAAGATCAAAAAAAGAACACAATGACAGTTTTCCAGCCTGTCCTTATTTTGTGTGAATTGTTGTCATATTGATACATTCTTTTCCCTTTTGGTCAAGTGATAGGGATAATGAACACAGGCAGAGAATTGCCTGCAAAATGACAGTAATCAGCATTGGCTGTGGAACAGATGGATCTGGAAGGCCCATTTACTGCATGTAGATCCACTAAGAGTGTCTGAGTGTCTGTGGCACAAGGCCAGCACAGGTTCACTTTTCATCAGAGGGAGATGTCTGCCATCTACTTTCCTGATATATGCTGCTCCTGAGAGCTACTTGCTGGTTGTGGATCAGTTTAGTGCTGTTTTTTGAGGCGTTAGGGCTGTAGTCACTGATGATAATGTTATTGAAAAGAATGCTCTGCTCTCATTTTTACCATATCAGATTCAACAAAGGAGATGAAATGATAGATATGCAGGACTGCAATGTCAATGAAACACAGAGGTCAGTTATAGGACCTGGCTACGAGACCTTCAAATGCATTCAAGTGCTTAACTCCTGCCTAAGTTGCCTGCTTATTTCTTCATATGAAATTCCAAAGCATAATCTAAAATTAAACTTCTGAATTTGTCTGTGGTGGAAGTTAATTAGCACATCTCAACTTGCCCACCGATATCACTTTCATTTGGTGTTAAGAGCAAGTTTAGCACTCGAGCCTTTTTTTCTTCATAGCAAACAGCCCGTGCTTATTATCATATTAAAGGAATGCCACTGGTTAAATCAAGCAATGAATATAAATAGCTATATTACTGCCATTAGGCATTAGTGTTTATTTAGTGGATGTGAATCATGCGTGCGTCTTTGATCTGGCTTTGACTAAGCCGTTGCTGTTTTCATACAAAAAAGGTTATTTGCAAACACTGCAATAGCATCATATACATTAAACATGGAACTAATCAATATGGAAAGCTCTCAGTAACTTTGACAATGCTGCGTGCTGCTGCAGTATCTTTAAGTGTTTTGAATTTCTCTTTGAGTACCTGGGTCTCTGAAGACACTTTCAGCTCTTTCCCTTGGACTAGAAGAGATCAAGATTGAAATCTAGGCCCCACTGAATTCAGTAGCCATATCACTCTCAGGTCTCTGTGAAGGGTGCACGTCTGGCAGCAGAGAGGACGAAAACAATCAAGGGCAACAGTGATTTATTTGTGGACTGGTTTGATTATAGTGCATGCAAGAGAGTGTTTGAAAGAGGAATTTGTTTATGCATAATCAGATAGACTCAGACCTGCTTGTGCTTATTATGCAGACTGAACTTTTTGTTACTTTTTGCTAGAATAAAGCTCCCATTTTGAATTTTAAAACTGCGTACATGTGAGTCCCCTTCCACAAACTCTATGCACACTGTTGCATGCGTTGGGAAAGTAGATGATAACCCACAAGTACTGCCAAAGTAATGTTATCACAGTGATAGAAGCTTAGAATGGGACTCATTCTGATGCCAAACATTAACCTGGGTGAAATAGCTGAGAGGAATGGTGTTTATTCAACCAGGAGACATGATTGACCTCAAATGCTCTCCAATGACTGAACTGGGGACAACAAAGAAATGGAAAAATTGTAGAAATAGCCAAGCAATTAGGTGATTTCTGACTGCAAAGTATGCATCCCTCCCTCACTTTCTGTTACTTCTAAAGTAGGTAGAAAGAGGCACAAAATTTTAGGAGGCAAAGGAAAGCTAGACCACAGGGTTTTGGGCAAATTTGGTCTTCATCTTTGTAGCAGCTACAAAGTCGGATTAGTTTTGCATTGTTTGCAATTTCCTTGTTATCACTGTTGTAGGTTAAGGGAAATTAGGAATTAAATAGTGTAACTCTAGAGACAGGTCCTTCAGAGAGGCTAGAAAGTCTTGGGGGAGGACCCAGGACATTGTCATTGTTTATTATATTTTCCTTTCCTGTATGTCCCTATATAAAGGGAGTTCACAGCCATTTCTCTCTGCTCTCTGAGCATGTATGGTGGCTGTTATCTCTGTGGCTTGTGGGGGGTTTGCAGCCTTGGCTGGCAAGCTAATTTTGTGCTACACCACTGTGCCTAGTAGTGAAACTTGCTGGAGGGGCATTCAGGCCTGGTCAAGGCCTGGTGCATCCAGTCTTGGGGGGCATTGAGGCCTGGCAGGCTTGTACTGGGGACAGCAATTTGGCCTAGTCATGGCCCACTGAGGCTGAGTGTGGATTGGGAGGTTTTGGAAGATTTCAGAAGGTTTGGCCTGGTAGGCCCAGGCAGAGAACTGGGCCTAATTTGTGTAAATATTCCTTTTCCCTGAATACTTTCTGTATTTCTGTATATATTTGTAAACAGCGTTTGTATTTAGCCTCCAATTCTGTGCAAATATTTTGATGTTACTCCTTTGGGGTAAAATACCTTCCTGTCCTTTTGCCCTTGACAGCTCATGGTTCAACCAGGACAATCATTTAATGTAACTATTTATCTCCCTTATGTTTATCTGCAGATGTTGCAGAAAAGGATTTGTTAAATGATTTGGCATGATAACTGTACTAGGAAAGCGTGGTGGACCAGAGAGCTATTTCGGGTTCTGATAACTGGTAGTTAATTGAATTAAGCCCTAACTTTGTTTAACCTTTGGCAAATAATGAGAACTGTTAGGATGGAACTGAAACAGTGATGACTTTGAGAAATTAGAAAGGAGGGAGTTTTGTTTTTTATGTAAAGATCTTGCACTGTTCCTGTTAATGCCATGATGTTCTCTTACTGTTTTATTATATGAAGGATTTTGTTAGAAACTCAGGCAAAAAGGTTAAACAACTACTTTAAAGTCTTTGGAGACACAGTTACATTGGAACACCTTCCAAGTGACCTCACTCCTAATTGGAATGATTTATTCTTTACAGGGGCTTGATCTAGAAGCCCAGAAGTGCCTGAGTCTTTTGGGGTTCTGATAAGTCCTCATACAGTTAGTGGGAAGGGAATAGATTTTACAAGCTTTCAGAGCTTCAACTGGGAAATAGACAAAACCATTTCTTCTAGCCCAGAAATCAGAAATACTAAGGCTGAGTGGAACAGAGTGACCAGGTCTCACTTATTTTAAGGAAGGGTCCTCATGTCTCTCAGTGTTACATGAAGAAAGGGAAGCTGGGTCAGTCAATCAACACCTTGTTTTATTGACTCAATCAAAGCAATGTAGCTATTGACTGCCACTGTTTATCTCTGTGCAACTCAGCCCAAAGAAATGTAATCTTCTGACGCAAACTAGGCCAAAGCTTTAAGATATGCATGGAACTGCATACTTCAAATGAAAGTCATGACTGTGACTTCGTGGTGGGAATTTAGCCTGCTGAAACACAGCATTACCTCAGGCTTCTGCTTCTTGCATCTTTACCTAGGTAAGGAAAAGGCACACATGCAACTAATAGTTGTGCTTGTTCTCTTTACTACTGAGCTGTTTCACTGACTCTAGAGATGGTGGTGTCTCAAACGGTGTGAATATCTTCTTATTCCCATAGCAGATAACCACTGTGCCTTGCAATTGAGTCCAGCATCAGTAAGTTTGAGGATGACATCAAGCTAGGAGCAGGTGTTGATCTGTTGGTGGGTAGGAGAACCCTGCAGAGGGACCTAGACAGGCTGGATGGGTGGGCAGAGGTCAATGGGATGAAATTTAACAAGGCCAAGTGCAGGGTTCTGCACTTTGGCCACAACAACCCCAAGCAGTGCTACAGGCTGGGGACAGAGTGGCTGGAGAGCAGCCAGGAGGAAAGGGACCTGGGGGTACTGGTGGATAGTAGGCTGAAGATGAGCCAGCAGTGTGCCCAAGCGGCCAAGAGAGCCAATGGCATCCTGGCCTGTATCAGGAACAGTGTGGCCAGCAGGACGAGGGAAGTTATTTGTGCCCTGTACTCAGCACTGGTCAGGCCACACCTTGACTACTGTGTCCAGTTCTGGGCTCCTCAATTCAAGAGAGATGTTGAGGTGCTGGAAAGTGTCCAGAGAAGGGCAGCAAGGCTGGCGAAGGGCATGGAACACAAACCCTCTGAGGAGAGGCTGAGTGAGCTGGGGTTGTTTAGCCTGGAGAAGAGGAGGCTCAGGGGTGACCTCATTGCTGTCTACAACTACCTGAAGGGAGGTTGTAGCCAGGTGGGGGTTGGTCTCTTCTGCCAGGCAACCAGCAACAGAAGAAGGGGACACAGTCTCAAGTTGTGCCAGGGGAAGTATAGGCTGGATGTTAGGAGGAAGTTCTTCCCAGAGAGAGTGATTTGCCATTGGAATGGGCTGCCCAGGGAGGTGGTGGAGTCACCGTCCCTGGAGGTGTTGAAGCAAAGCCTGGATGAGGCACTTAGTGCCATGGTCTAGTTTATTGGATAGGGCTGGGTGCTAGGTTGGACTGGATGATCTTGGAGGTCTCTTCCAACCTGGTTAAGTTCTATTCTATTCAATTGTGTGTGTAGTCAGTATGTAGCAAAGAGCTGCTACAACCTCAGTTCGTTTCTCAGGGCAATTTGACATCAAATATGTATTTCCAGTTAGTTAGTCAAAAGCTCTTTCTGATAGATTAAAAAAATAAACCCAGTTCTGAGTGTTCATTTCAGTCCTCCTTGGAGTGGATTCATTCCAGATCTTCCCACCATGGCATTAAGTTCAGTTTACAGCCCAAATGAATGCTGCAACAAGTGATGCTGTTACAAAAAAAGTACCTTAAGAAAAAGCCTTTTCTCTGCATTATTCTTGATGGACAGACTGGTAATATTGTGAAAGGTATCTTCCACCTTTACCCTCAGCACTGCTGCCAACCCCTCCATGTGCTTTGGCATGCAGCTTCAATGAGACCTCATCTCCAACAGGGGAGAAATGGTGGGGCTTATGATGCAATGAGATCATGTTAGTGCCCAGGCAATGAGGCTGCTCACCTTGCCCCAATTCAGGTGCAGAGCCAAGTATTCTATATCATCATAAAGCAAACAACAGAAACTGTTGGTCACAAAGATAAATATTTGCTGTGTTAGAGAATCTTATCAGAGAGAATGTGTTCTTGCTGTTTGCTGGTGGGACTTTCCAGGAACTGGAGATACATAGGGTCAAAAATGCCTGTCAGCTTCTGTGGAGCTGAGTTTCCTTCCATTCTCTGTGTTTACTGTATGAAAGCACAGTTTGCATGTTTTCTTGCTTTCTTCCTCTAAACCTCTGCGCTACACTTCTCTGTCAACTCTAAGCTGTGGACAAGGCACATAGCTTTCATTTCCATCCGTTCTAATGTTTCTGAGAGCAGTTTGGCAATGCATTTTAGACACATGTGATGCCTTGTCTCTGGGCAATAGAAGCCCCCTGGGTCCTGTTGAAAATTACATCCTCTTTACAAGACATTTTTCAGGAAGACTGGATTATTTAGATGTGGATATAGGTACTATGGATTACCAGGCCCCTAATTCTACAATGTATCATGTGTAAGGAAATGTATATCTCTAATAGAGTCTTGGAATCTGCAGGATTTAACAACTTATTTTGACTTTCTTTATTTTTTTGTTAAATAGAATTAGCCTAGTTTTCTGACAGGAGAGTACTCACAGTATGTTTTGAACTCCCAGTAGTTTGAATGAAGAACTCTAGAACTTTAAAATTCTTAAGAGTCCAGGTGAGTCTACCAATAATGCTTCAGAAGAAAAGACTGGGGTGTGATTTTAACATTGCTATACACAAAATAATGTGTTTATGTGGAGGATTTGATGAGGACACAGCTAGGGCAAAAACTGAAGGCCAAGGCTACACAATATTAGACACAAGAAACTCTAGCCAGAAGCATCTTCTCCATGGGGAGTCAGACTCAACCTGTTGTGTTGCTTATAGAGTTCCATGTCTCTACATGTGTAGAAATAGAATAGGAAGTTTGCGTGTTGCCTCCTGTTATGTGCCCTTATTACCAGGGTGTTTAATTTCCTTGATGAGCCAACTGCCTGGAAAAAAAACATCTTACAAGCTTGGGCACACATCACAACCAGTAAGTCATGTCTCAGGTCCTGCCCCATTAAAAATTGTCATTGCGTAGAGTCTTGTTGAAGTCCGTGAATCTCCACACACATGCATAGCTCTCCTTTAACATATTTGAGTGAAGAATTACAGTCTAACCATGTAGCTAAGCCCTATCTCATGAGTTTATTGAACCAGTGACAGTTTATAGATAAGAAAATAACGTCATATTGTATGTAGATAACTGAATGTGTGATCAGTCAGCATTGTATAGAGCAGTGTTGTAAGAAGAGTTTCTTATCACTAAGGCATTATTGTTTGGGCCTGGCCCTGACACTGAGTTAATTCTCTTTAGTAACCAATGTTGTCACAATTTATTTCTGAGAGCTCTAAATACAGATCCCAAGAATAAGTCTGGTAGAAATGGCTTGTTGTAAGAATTTAATTAAAAAAAAATACAAGTATTTGTAATTTGATTTTTTTTAAACAAGTGCATAGTTTAATTATTTTTTCCTATACTTTGCTACTGCAAATTACATTCTTTGCACTTTCCATCTGAATGTGGGTGTCTTATGAGTATTTCATATCTGTTTGTTCATGGTTTCTTCGTCAACTGATTTCCTTGTATATACATCAATGTTCTAGACCATCATTAGTTTGTAGTGATTAATCTCCTGTGGTGAATGTAGTTCCAATAATACTCCCACCTGGTCCAATGAGGGCAGGTTGGACTTTATTTTGAGAAACTGTTCAGGCGGGAAGTAGTTAACCTCAGTTTATGACTATTTAAACTTTCCTGGTGTGCTTTGCTGATATTGTTTGGAAGGAAGTGTTGGGATACTACTGACTCTGTATGCAGTCTTGCTGGATCATGTTTTATTACAATATTCAGATGCAATATCAGCCCTTCTTTTACCTTAATGCTATCACCTGGGCATTCCTCAAATTACCCTGTTGTCATGAGCTGTTCTTAATGCGGCTAAGCAGAGATATCCCAAAATCCTGTTCTGTTTCTGGCCATGCTTCCTGCAAGAACAAAGCAGAGATAAGTCTTTTTACTTGTGGTGCTGCTTGTATCCAAAGGGTCCTTCACTGACCTGGAACTTCCCAGGAGCTATCCCACAAGTGCCATCTCTAACCTGAAGATGACAATTATCAGAGTTTTGAAGTCATGGTTATTTACCAGAGGATAACTTATATGTTTTAATCTCGCAGATGGTTCTCACCTTCATAAGCCTGAGGACCTGAAGCCAAACCCTTTGGCTGTTGTGTCTGAGTTTTTACCAACAGTGCAGCATTTTATATAGAGGCATCTGGGTTCTTTTAGACATGGATATGAAATTACGGTGCTGATGATAGTGGTGATAATTATTCTGTCACAAGGTAAGGAGCGGGGGAGAGATGCAGATGATGTTGCCTGCTACCACCAATTGCTTTCTATGTTTGTTAAACGTTGTGTCTCCTGATGTTGCAATGGGGAAAAAAACAACACACAAAGCATTTTCAGCTCTGCAGAATCATTATGAGGAATCTACAGGGAATGCTGAGAATGGATGAATTTGCTGGCTCTATTGTTCTGAAGAGTTGAGCTGTACTCTGTGGGCTGAGGTGCCTACAGGTGTAAATCTGTCTAGACTACAATTTGCATGGTGACTAGTGGAAATGGTCACTCATGGGGATGAGGCTGGAAGCAAAGGGTAATGTAATGGTTTCTGTAGATAGATTTCACCATGAGATATTCTGGGAGCCATACAAGACCAAAATGCCAGTAGTAATGGATAAAATGCTTTACCTAGTTCTAGTTCCTTTTTTCTTCCCATTGTGTCTGTTTCTTTCTACTTTCCTTTTTTATTTTTTTTTGTTGTTGTCTGTTTGTTTGTCTTTGTCAAACCTATTAATTTCCTTTCATTGTTTTTTTTTCTTCAATTCTCTCACAGTAGAACTTCCTTTTTCAGGCTCTGGGCTGCCTTTCTTCCATCCCCAAAGTCCATCTGTCTCTGGCTTGCTTTCTCCTTTACTACTACTCCGTCTTTTGATTAAACTTCTGTTCTGTATGGCCAACACTTGTCTTTCACAACCTGCTTTAACACCCCTCTTTTCCATGATTCCCTCTCTCTTTCTTTCATCTCTGTTTACTTCAGAGCAGCATCTTCCTTTCCTCTTGCCTTTGCATCCAGGCTGGTTTTTTTCAGGTGGATGTCAATTGTCTTCCTGGTTTGCATGCTTCTCCTTACCTGCTTTGAGATTCTACACCAAGGCTGAGATGAAAGATAGGGACGAAGGTGGGCACCTGAGAGAATCAGAGATAGGAATAGCCCATTCTAGTTGTGGACCTCTTATTTAAACATCAAAGAAAACTTAGGTTTCCTTGAAATACTTTGTTCTAATAAAGAACCTACTTAGCTTTTCCATGAACTATTTGCTATGAAATCAGCTGAGTTCTGTGTAAAGCATTACTCAGCTGGAACAGCAATTCGGAATCTGCAGTAAACTTCCTTCCTGAGCAACTGACCCAAAAGGGCTTTTAATGTGAGTAGAATGATAACTTTTGGAGGTTTAGTTCTAAGTGGATAAACACACCTCCGAGAGACAGGGAGAGGAGGGAGATACTCATTTTCTCACGTCTCATGAGGGCACTGAAGGGAGTTGAATATCTCATGATAACCACACCCCTTGTCATCCTCTATTAGTCACATCACACGCTTCCTGAGTACAACACTTCTTTATATTCCCCTGACATTTTGCACGTCTCACGAACAGTGACTAGTTATCTTCCTCAGGGCTAACACCAGCTCAACATACAGTTCAGTGAGCCTTTACAGGAACCACTAATTGCCTATGTGCAGTATGCAAGGCTTCACAGAGGCTGTATTTAGTCTTTCCAAAGAGAAAATGCAACTGGATAAGACGTGATTTGTATGTTTTGACCTTCAGCTTCTGCCATATGAGTCAAAAGGCAGCTGGAAACTTTTGCCTTTTACCACAAAATCTTGAGGGCTGCTTGTTATGGCTTTGCTTGCTTGCTATGGCACTTGGAGCAAGTCTGCATAGTAGTATCAAGGTGGCCTGCTAAATGCTGTTTCTTGACCCCAGTACCAGGACTTTCAGGTAGTGCATTCAACTAGCAGAGGAGCAGGTGATCAAAATAAAATTCTAGGTGTGTATGTGTATATCTTGTCTGCAATTGACAATGGCAGCCTGTACAACTTTGCAGTAAACATGATAACCAGGAGCTACTTCAGCTGTCTCTTCTCCTTAAAGCCACTGAAGATAGAGGAACCAAAGAGAATTAGACACTGAAATCCCTTCGGTTTGCTGCGTGAATTAGTGGGATCACAGAATTAACCAGGTTAGAAAAGACATTTGAGATCATCAAGTCCAACCTATAACCTAACACCTTCTAATTAACCAAGCCATGGCACTAAGCACCTCATCCAGTCTCCTTTTAAACATCTCAAGGGACAGGGACTCCACCACCTCCTTGGGCAGCCCATTCCAATGGCAAATCACTCTTTCTGGGAAGAACTTCTTCCTAACACCCAGCCTAAACCTGCTCTGGCACAGCTTGAGATTGTGTCCTCTTGTTCTGTCACTGGTTGCCTGCAGAAGAGACCGACCGTCGTAAGGAAAGTCTACTTTCATCTCCTAAAATACACTTACGTCACATTTGGACCCCTAACAAAGCAAACTGTCAGCAAGAGAATTATGAAGAACACACCAAAAAGTGGAAAATGGCAACACTGTGCCCTTCAGCTGTGAAAAACAGAAAAGCAGTTTGTACCCCATTCTAGAAAAGTAGGCTCAGGGAAAATCCAGAAAAGCTATCATAAATAGATCAACAAAACTGGAGGAGATGAAGTCAGACCCTGCCAACTCTCACATCACTCTGCAGCATGGATTGACATGATACTGCGATCTCCTCGGGCAGCCCAATCCAATGCCAATCACACTTTCTGTGAGGAA
Organism: Tricholaema leucomelas; assembly: GCA_013400475.1. Classification (NCBI taxonomy): domain Eukaryota; kingdom Metazoa; phylum Chordata; class Aves; order Piciformes; family Lybiidae; genus Tricholaema lacrymosa; species Tricholaema leucomelas. The sequence continues at coordinate 1,534,215 of WAAF01005652.1, forward strand.
CTTCTTCCTAACATCCAGCCTAAACCTGCCTTGGCACAACTTGAGATTGTGTCCTCTTGTTCTGTCACTGGGTGTCTGGGAGAATAGACCAACCCTATCTACCTACAACCTCTTTTCAGCTAGTTGTAGAGAGCAATAAGGTCTCCCGTGAGCCTCCTATTCTCCAGGCTGAACAACCCCAGCTTCCTTAGCTTCTCCTCATAGGGCTGTGCTCCAGACCCCAAGTAGCCACGATGCTCAAGTGCTGCTCTATCTTCGAGTTTTGCATATCTGATATGACAATACTACATCATGATGTTGTTGCATCAATCAGGATTTAAAAAAAAGGTATATACCACAGATTACTTTCAATGTGAGAAGTACAATCTCTCCACTTCATACCTGGCCTAGAAGTGAATTTTCCTTCATTTTCTGGTGAATATTTCTTCATTTTTATTTACTAGCATGTTATGAAGACACACAGAGAAACTGATCTAGGTTAGTGCTCAGAGCACTGTGACTCCAGTACTACTTTTATCTAAGTGCAGAAAAAGCACTTCAATCCTCCTCAAAATTTATTCTTCCCACTTTGTTGGGCTTGAGTTAAAAATAGTTAGAACTTGCAACTGCTGTGTATGAGAAACACAACCAAATTCAGTTGTGGTTGAAGACAAGAACAAAACCATCATGGCCAAGCATGAGCCAAATACCTTTTCCTGGAGTATAGGATGCTTCCTTTTGTGTGTCAGGCTCTGACCGCTGAGTCACTTCCTGTGGGTTTGCATTGTGTAGATTAGCAGGTGCAATTCTAGGCACGTATAGAAACTTCCTTTCTTGCTTCTCTCAGAAGTCTTATCCTTGGCTTCCTCTGAAGTTCATACGTCTCTACTTTCTTATCCACACTGCACCTCTGTCTCTGCTCCTGCCTGTCCCTTCTCTCTGCTCAGGCTTTCTTTCTCACAGCTTCTTTAATTCTTTCTTTGCAAGCTTAAAAAATATAGACAAGGTACTACATTGACTAACAAAGCTAATTCATTATGAGGAAGCCTTTATCCGTGTTTTGACAAATGCAGACATGGCCACAAAATTGGGAATTCCTCTGGAATTGTATTTGGTGGGTAGCTTTTTACAAAGGAAAGAATACAAGTCGAAGAAGTTGTTGAAGATAATAGTCTTACAACTACAAGAGTTCAGAATTTCTCTTCCTTCCAAATCTCTTACTAAAGTTATGGATTGCACATCTAGGCACTGGGGTACTTGAGCATGCCGTAAAAAAGAGAAACATGAAGGGAAAAAAGAACTTTTCTTTTTGGAGACATGCTATCACTAAGGGCTTAGTATCTGTATAATCTGCCAGAATAACACAGTGTTAAGTGAATGAAATGTCAAAATGAGAGGCAGGAACTTACTGAGCAGAGTGGTGCTGCTATTCTGATGATACTCTGGAACTACAGTGTTTAAATGTACAGTGGCACAAGTACATGCTTTTGAACTTGTCCAATATTATGAGTACAGGGTAGAAGAAGCCAAGAACAATTATGCCTCTGTTTTCCACAGCTTGCCTCTGGCCAGGGATGGGTGAAGGATAGGAAAGAAGGAAGGACCTAGACCCAAAAGTGTGCTGAATGTTTGTTTGTTTTTAAAGTGGAAAAGGAGAAGTGACTGAGACAATGGTACTTCACATCCCAGAGGGAGTTTCGCTTGACAGATAAGCATCCTGAGTCATGAACTGAGTACGTGCCTAAACATTTCAGTAGTTGAAGGAAATCCTATCAAAGTTTGCTGTTGTGGTTGAATGTGCTGATTCAGAGTTGCTATGTGAGCTACCAAGGAGGAATATGTGGCATGTAGTAAGTTGCAATGGGCCATGTGGAAATCAGGAGGCAGAAATTATTCTTTGCATGAAAGAGGAGCAATCGTGGTATGTGAAAATATAAGCTGTTTGTTTCAATGAAGAGTCTGGGCTTGGCTTTACTCCATGTAGTTATTTGAAAGCTATTGAGAAATGCAAATCATGATTTATTTTTACTGTGCTATGTGATGAGACTCATACTTTAGAGGCAGAGAGACTGGACTCTGTCCAGAAACTGGCTAAACCAAAAAAAGCCCTTGAAACTTACACCGTTTGTTTAAAAGAATTATGTATAACTGAAAACCCAATAACTTAAAAAGTAAGAAATAAAGATGATTCACAAAGGACAAAAGCAGCTAATTGTCCTGGGGGCTGCTTGCTGAAGGAGATACACTTTGGTCTGGTGGGCCAAATAAAATTGGTCTTCTGATGTCTTAGACTATTTTTCCTTAGTTGATTCTGTCCCATCTTAGGGAGAGGGGGTGGGGAGACTGTTCTTCCTGTCCTAGTTGTCAGGTGTATTCTTTTGTATTCTGGCTGTGAAAAGGGTTGGCACAGTTTTTAAGAGACAACATGAAAAATTTTTGCTAATTACTTTTAGGAAGTAGGTTGCTAAGTATATCCTGGCCCACGGAGAAACACTTTTAGTTAGTGTTAGTTAGTTAGTCCTAACCCACTCATTCTGATGATGCAAAAAGATTAAGACTTAGCTAATACATTAGAATGTTCTCTTGCTTAGTAGGAGAGACTAAGACAAACATATTTATAGGATAACTCCACTGTATAAAACCATTAGCTTCCTTTTTACTGTAAGAAACCTGAATGGTTGAGTGTAAAGTTGAGAGACAGTGGTTTGAGAACACAGAAAATTTGGGCAGCCATCTGGTCTAATCTACTACTTCAAGCAGATCAGCTTTAAATAGAAATGCTTTAAACTTGCTGCCGTCTCATAATGCCTTCCATATTGACTCACCTGCCTTTTCTACTTGTTTCAAAGACCCTTAAGCACTAATGCTAATGAGACTGCTCACTGAAAAATGATCAAAATATTCTTGCCTGAGTGCAGCAGGAAACTGAAATGATGTGATACCAGAGGCCAGAGAAGGCATGTGCTTGCATAGCACTGGGAAATGCAGGGGCTTTGCTTGCAAATATTCCCTTTGGGATTCTCCCTCCTACTTTCTCTCAGAAAGGGCAGACACCCAGTTCTGAGTTTCAGTCCAACACTGCCTGTGAGAACAAACCATGATTTTCAGAGTACAAGCACAGTTAGAGCTAATCAGACCACCCCTGAACTGGTCTAGAAGCCTCCTGAATAACACGTGCCTGTAGGTACAAGATTAGCTCCTTCTGGGACCTTGCTATTACTTGCTTGTATGTGGATGTGTCTATGTTTTCTTAGATTAATAGATAACTAAAAATATTCTACGCTTAATATTGTCATGAAACAGTTGGTATAAGTGTGTATAGGTCTGCTGGAAATAAACACTGACACCTTATATCAGATGCACCAGTGGTCCTTTTTTCCTAAAGACTTTTTCCAAGGAGGGGTTCCATGAAGGAGTGGAGTTGTAAATAAAGATATACGAAATGGCTCAGGCAAGTGTTATGATCAATATTGCTGACCTTCTTCCAAAATTGTGAGCTCATGTAAATTAGAATAATAAAGCAAGAGTTCCTAAAGTCAAGGGAGAGAAGGCAGAGACTCAAACAACCTAAATGGTGTGTGACTCTTAATCATACCCTAGGCACCTAGATATTCTTCTTAAGGATCACAGGTAGGAATGTTTAAACAGATTAATAGGCTCATTTACTATTCACTAGTCAGGGTGATCTCCTTTATTCCCTGGGAAAGACAGCAGTGAGCTGTTCAGACACTGTGTGGGGCAGCAAGACCACTCAGCAGAGGCTGTAGACACATTTAATTTAGCAGTGAGCTGGCAGCTAGCTGGCGCACACCACAAAATGTGCTGCATTTCTTTATCAAATCAACAATAAGTGTTCGTGTTTGTTCTGGTCTGTGTGCAAGAGCTCACGTATGCCTGCATACCTCATAACTCTGTCCAACCAATTACATCCCATACTTCCCTTTTCTGTGTTGCTGTATTAAATGTTACCACGTTACATAGCTACACAGGGAAGGAGCCTATCAAAATACATGCCAACATACAGCATTTCTTTTTCCACTTATGATTGCTTTCAAGCTTCAATATTTCATCCTATTTCTCTTTTGTTTATTCTTTTTTCTTATATTTTTCTTTTTTTTCAATTTTTTCTCATTTCTTGATCATCTTTATAGCATCTTGTTCTGTCTTTATGGTTATGCCCTATTTGCCTTCTGGCACTTGACTTTGAACTGTTTCTCTCGCTTGTTGCAAACTTAACAGTTAATGGTAGAGAATGGAAAAAAAACCCTCTTATAATTAAAAAAAAAACCAGAAGAAAGGGGTGACAGAGGCAAAAATATAGACTACCTGATGAGGCTGGTAGACATATTAGGGTGAAAACTGTCTCAAAGTCAGCTTACATGGTTACTGTCATGGGGCCTTGGAAGACAGGGCCAGAAAATACTGCTTCTCTTTGTTCTGATGGTATCCCAATTTTAAACACTGACTAGAATTTTTTTTTTTAGTTCTGTCTTATCATCCTTGTAATACTACTTCATGTTTGCTAGACTCTTTTTGTAAGTCAAGTGAAATGTGAAATGTGATTTCTGCCCACCTTTCGGTTCTTACACCTACACTTCTCTCAGTAGTTGTCCTTGTTAGCAATATGGCTCTTCAGTTTTGTCTGCCACTCTGTGGGAATTTTCTGTAACCCAGTAATTATCCCTGTTTACATGATGGGAGTATTTTTGCATGTCCTATTTAACATTTGCTGACTGCTGTTTGTGCTTGCCTCTCCCTGCTAACAATGGACTTTGGATTCTTTTCTTTTTTTTTTTTTTTTCTGTATGATTAGGACTTTGTTTTTAACTCTTATATATTTGAACTACAATACTTTTAGCAAGCACTGAATGTGGTATTTGAACAACAGTTCTTTGCAAGTCACCCCTTCAAGAAAACAATTTGAAAACATTGGCAGCTAAAATTAACTTTGATATTACAGGCAAGATATGAAATCTCAGGCTAATTTGTACATGCTATGAAACCACATCATTCAAAACTTTTCTCTCCTTTATATTTGTGCAAATAGTAAATTGGTTAACTAATCCTTTTCTGCAACTGGAGCTGCTGTTTTTACAGCAGCAATGGATGCAGCTTCAGTGCTACTGAGGTGGCTGTACAGTGGTGCATATTCTTTCCTGCCAGCTAATATGAAATATTTTCAACACCAAATAGGTGACTTGGGAAATGAAGGTGACAGAAAAGGGAATTACATCTTGCTGAGGTCCAGTGCTAGAGTATGGAGGAAGTAAAGAGTTGAAATGGCCTAAAAAGATGAATATTTAGGCAGTAAAAAATTGTCAGCTCTCCATGGTCCCAAATATGGCAGTTCATCTTGAGTATGTTCTATAGCATGTTCTGGGTTGTTGTGATTAATCATAGAATCATTGAACGATTTGGGTTGGAGGGGACTTCCAAAGTCCAACACCCCTGCAACGAGTAGGGACATCCTCCATTAGATCAGGTTGCCCAGAGCCTTGTCAAGCCTGACCTTGAATATCTCCAAGGATGGGGCCTTGACTAACTCCTTGGGCAGCCTGTTGTGGTGTTTCACCATCCTCATGGTAAAGAACTTCCTTCTAACGTCCAACCTTCTCTTCTCTCATTTCAAACCATTGACCCTTGTCCAATCACTGCAAGCCTCTGTATATAGTCATTCTTCAGCCTTCTTGTAGGCCCTTCTTGTAGGCCCCCCCGACTGGAAGGTCGCTATGAGGTCTCCCCAGAACCTTCTCTTCTCCAGGCTGAACAATCCCAGTTCCCTCAGTCTGTCCTCATAGAAGTGTTCCAGCCCCTTGTGATGGGTTAGAACAGATCCCTCCCCTGGTAGAGAAAATTTATTGCAACTCAGAACTTGGAAAGTCAGAGAAAATGAAATTGTATTTTTAGTAGTTTAAGTATAACAGTATAAGGAGAATAAACTACTACAGAACCTAATGACCTTAAATAAGATAGGGATGGGATCAAGCAGTGGCAAAGCAGCAAAGCTGCAGCCAAAACAGCAGCAGGGGAAGATAGCAGTGGGCACAGCAGAAGCAGCAAAAGGAAAAGATACAAGCTGTGCTTTCAGACATAAAGCTTTTGGTGCTCCAAAGGAATAATATCAACTTACCTATTGTTGCCATTTTATGGCCTATCCCTGGAATGTTCACCTCTCCACTCAGAGACTCCAATACTCTTCCACTTCTAAATTTCTTTGTTCCAATTTTTTTTATGTCTGAGCTAGAAATCTAGCTCAAACAGCCACACCCTTCGTGATTTCTGTGGCCCTTCTTTGGACCTTCTCCATCAGGTCCATGTCTTTCTTNCTGTCCTCATAGAAGTGTTCCAGCCCCTTGTGATGGGTTAGAACAGATCCCTCCCCTGGTAGAGAAAATTTATTGCAACTCAGAACTTGGAAAGTCAGAAAAAATGAAATTGTATTTTTAGTAGTTTAAGTATAACAGTATAAGGAGAATAAACTACTACAGAACCTAATGACCTTAAATAAGATAGGGATGGGATCAAGCAGTGGCAAAGCAGCAAAGCTGCAGCCAAAACAGCAGCAGGGGAAGATAGCAGTGGGCACAGCAGAAGCAGCAAAAGGAAAAGATACAAGCTGTGCTTTCAGACATAAAGCTTTTGGTGCTCCAAAGGAATAATATCAACTTACCTATTGTTGCCATTTTATGGCCTATCCCTGGAATGTTCACCTCTCCACTCAGAGACTCCAATACTCTTCCACTTCTAAATTTCTTTGTTCCAATTTTTTTTATGTCTGAGCTAGAAATCTAGCTCAAACAGCCACACCCTTCGTGATTTCTGTGGCCCTTCTTTGGACCTTCTCCATCAGGTCCATGTCTTTCTTGTGTTGAGAATGAAAGAGACTGAAATACAGCTGGTGCAAACAAGCAGGCAGTTCACATGGGAAGTAATCAAAGTGATATTTTCTCCTTTCATATTTCACCACTTAGAAGAATTGAGGTAAAATTGCCTGTAAACTCAGCTTTAGCCTATAGGGAAATTCAAGTATGGGAACTGAGGTGAGATGTAGCCATGGCCACATTAGCTCTTGCTGATTTCTCTTTTGAACTGTTGAATCCACATCTGCCTGAAGCTGCTGTAGATACTTTGGTTGCCTTGGGACATAGGTTTCACTTTGAACAGGATTAAAGGAGATTTCAGCAGCTGGAAACAGCAGAGATGGGGCTAGGTTGTGCTCTGCCAGTGACATTCTCCCACATTTACGCTGAAACAGTGCAGCTGACTGAACAACTGTATCTAAACAGTGTTTTTATACACTTCAGGGCACTGTTGTGCGCTGCTGCAAGGTATTTTATGAGCATGCTAGAAGGATTCCTGTTAAAAAGAAAAATTCTCTAAAAAACGTTCCCTAAGCTCTTTCTGAAACTGCATGGAAAACATTTTAAAGGGTATTCCACATCCTTGAGACACTTATAGTGCCTGTTTCAGAAAATGTATTTGTAAACTTAGTTCCATTGCTTTGTGTAAACCAGGCTACACAGTGTTTTAAGATCTCCGAATCAGATGGTGCAATGGATCATTATGAAAGTCAGTCAGAAGCAGTCAACGTTCCTCCTCTGAAATGAGTGTTTCTAACAAGCCATCAAAATTAAATGGCACAAGAAAAGAGAAGCAGCGAATCAACTCCTCACTTCGTATAGACTGAGATACTTCTTTCGTTAGGATTATTACTTCTAATTTCCCTGACAAATGTAAAAAGAAGTTAACTTTAAAATGGCGGCTTTAGTTTTGATTATTTTGGATAGTTGCTTTTTGTTTGTTTTGTTAGTTTGTTGTTGCTGTTTATTTTTTAATGAGGACAAATATTTTGTCTACCTTAAAGTGGGCACTCATGCAGATTCTTAAGTACAAGACTTATCTTCTACTTCCAAGGAGCTATTAACTGAAATCTCTGAGAAAGTATTGTGTTAACTGAAAGAAAAAAGTTTCCCATAGCAACCTGCTGAATACTTCTTAATTGTATCAATAGTCACAGACTTTCTTTTTTTCTTTCTCTTTCTTTCTTTATTTAAAAAAAAAACAAAAAACAAACAAAAAACAGCAACCAACAAACCAGCCTTAACATTTGCAAATGAATGACCAGAGTTCTGAAGTTTGATTAAGGTTGAATTGCCTTGAATTACACCAGAACATTAGGAAACATATTGTGTACTATATTTCGAACTGTGCATTCACAATTTTCCCACTATGCTGCTTTCATATTAAATAAGAGATGAGACCATAATCCTGTGTCTCTGCTTCTCGTTTAAGTTAACATACTTCTTTCATATGCTAGCAAATGGAAAGCACTCAGATGTATTCTGCTGAATACAATGCTAGGAGACTGCAAATGTGATTTGCTTTAGTAATGTTATTGCTGCTACTTGTTACTCTGACAACAGAGCTGCAGTGCTCTCTGAATGGTAGTAAATCTCCTAATTTAGAAATAAGATACCCTCTTGGGTTCTTTGCTAGTTGTACCAAGTGTCCAGGTGAATGTAGGGGGGTATTGTGGGTTTTTTTTTTCCTTGTGCCTTTTTTTTTTTCCCCAGTTGAGTGAAATGGTAATAAGATGTCATTGTGCAACTTCATGGAGCCTTTCATCCCACTGAGTTGCAAGCAAAATGTTCAAGTTATAATGCCAGCCACTGGGTTCAGCATGTGTAGAACAGTATGCTTCAGGACCTAGGAAAAACAGTAGTGCTGTACTTTCATGGTAGGTGACAGAAGCAGTAAATAGTGAGGATTAGCACACATTCAAGTGTGGTTGTACAAAGTGCGCAGCAAGGGCTAACAAAGGTATATAGGTTGGGAGAAAGACACATGAGAGTTTCACAACCACGTGGCCTTAAACTTCCTTTCAGTGGCATAGAGCCTCCACAGCTTTAGACTGGACAGTGGTTAGTCACTTAGACTCTAGTTTAGGATGGAAAGAGCTGTTCATGATCTTTCTTCAGAAAGATAATGCCAGTGATTAATCATCCTCTTTCTGATTTATGAAACATTGAAGATCTAAAGATAGACTTCCATATACATGGCCAAAAGGGGCGAAGTGTTACATAGTTTATGTGTGCCTCTGCCTTTTTCTTAGTAGCGTGTGTATAGTTCAGCATATCTCTTTGGCACAAAGCAGAGGTTTTAAATTTAGTAGCGCAGCTTACTGAGATGATGTGAATTTCTCACATTTTCTCTGCCTGTATGTGTTCTTGTAATCACATCTTTTGAATGTGGGCAGCTACCTCAAAACAGGGAACAGATTACTGCCATTATTGATGACTGTCTCTGATGTCCATCTGCTAATGCAACAGCACTGTGAAAGCTGCATGTACAAATAAGGAAGCATTAAATTCATCTTTTTGAAAGTGAAGCAAACACTTCTAAGTCAATTGATGACCCAATTTAAACCAAACCCCAAATATCAGTTCTCTTCAAACAGCAGCATTTAATGTGAGGGCAAATTTTTTAATGTAGGAGTTATTTCTGGGTTGTATAATACACCTTTTCTTGCTTTAACTTGGAAAGTAACTTCCAAGGAAATGTAAGACAATATTAGACCTGAAGTCTTTAAAAAGAAGATTGCTTCACACTGTTCTGAAACCTGAAACAGGATAGTTTCAGTCAGAATTTGAAGCAAAGAGAAACACCTCAATTTTCCTAAAGCCACTGCCACTTGATAACAAACATAGCTAAATAAACTAGAAGTAATATATTCTCTAAATCTATATCCCTTTCTGTTCAACTGCACACAGCAGCAAAGAAGGGAACAGGAAAGCTTCTAACTTCAGAGATGTTTTAACCTGATATAGTGTGAGGTATCCCTGCCCATGGCACAGGGTTTGAAACTAGGTGATCCTTGAGGTCCCTTCCAGCCCTGACAATTCTGTGATTCTGTGATTGTAACTTCACAGAAATGCGGCTTAGCATGGATATAACTCTGGATGTGAAGTGCATTAGGAGCAGCAGATTACAGAAGGGCTACTTTTAAACTCAAATTTCCATCTGCTTGATATAGTTTCCTGCTGCTCCACTTAGAGCAATCTGGAATACAAAATAAGTTTGATCAAAGCCATGTTCAAATGCAATTTTCACTTACGTCAGTTGAAAATTTTGCTTGAAGAAGAACTACAGGATTTATTACACAGGATTTTACTACTCATGTTCCCACTAAAATAATTGCTGTAAGTGTAATGACAAACAATGGGGAAATAGTTGGGTTAGGGGATTTTAAAGAAAGTTCCTGTGTTTGTATAAAAAATATCCCAGTTATTTTTTAAAGTTTGTTTTTCCTCTTGTAACATCTGTGCTGTAATAACCAAAAAGAATGTTGCATTTTGGAATTACCTCCTTTTAAATGTTTTCTTCTTCCCCTCTTACTCACATTACTTTTCTGGGTTTTATTTTCCTGCCATGACAGGGATTTTCTTTTAACTTTGTTGTATTATGTTAGTGTGTGTACATGAAAATACTGCTGACCTTTTACTAACTTAGGAGTCAGAGGATTAATAAATCTGCATACGACCTTCTGAAAACGGTGGAAAAAATTCCCTTAACCTGCTTTGCTGGTGGGCAAATGGTGAAAATCCTATTTGTTTTTTCCCCATCCATTTATTACAGTGGATTGCTTCTCTTGCATAAGTGTCTCATATTTTTAAGTTATATATTTTATCTACTAATATATAGACTTATACAAATAATACTGCAGGTAACAAGACATTCATGTTCTCTGTATTGGTTTTAAAATGCAGACTTTTTTGTGCATTTTGGAGGACATAGCCTCTATAACTGAAGATCTTTTAAGTTGGTTGGTTACAGTTGCTTTCTGATTTTATTAACATCTTCACTCTTGTGAAGAGTTTCAGTAAAATACAACAGGAAACCCAGAACAAATCAGTCCAGCACTCATGTTATGCTCCAACCAACAAAGTGAGGGTGAAGATCTTGCTATTATGGGCACAAAATATGTAAGCGTATGAGGAGGAACGGGAAGGTTAAGGTTTTCCTTTGTTATCTATCCAGCAAATGCTAAAACCAGCATCAGGGCTTTGAATTTGCCTCCCACAATGACCCTTGGGGTAAAGTAAATTAGTGAAAAATTTCAGAATTCCTAATTTTAGAAGTGATGATCAACAATAGCTTTCTTTGAACTCCATGGGAACTGAAAGCTCCATCTCCAAGATGCCACTAGTTGCAGATACCCTGTATGTAGACATCCAAAAGTGGAAGTCACTTGGGTAAGTTCTGGCCTTAAGCTCTGTGTCTCTGAAACTGTTCCATGTAACAAGTAAAGGTTATGAAAAGTGAGAGAGAGAGGAGGATATTGTGGGAGAAAGATATCTGGCAGTGGCATCTGTTGCAGAGAAATAGAAAATAAGAGTAAAAGGGACTCAAATAGCAAATTGCTGTTTGATTTCAATAGAAGAGGGAGCAGAGCTGTGAAAACATTGCTTTCCAAATGGAACAATGTCCAGTCTGTCTCAACATCCATTTTCCAGGTGCATTATGTAGCCTATAGAAAGGGCAGTTCAGTAGTAAAGCACCCTACCTAATGTCTGGAACTGGGTGTATAAAGTAATATTTTATTTCCATGTTATTTTAGTTGTTTTTTTGTTGTTGTTGTTTTGTGTTTGTCTTTTTTTTTTTTTAAACTCCTCTTAACATTGTTTTTAGCAGTGTTGGGCTTTCCTTATTTGCTGAAAGCCAGACTTCTTGTGAGTCACCCTTGCTGAAAACAAGGGGATATACCAAGGAAGTGTATCCCTTAGCAATAGAAAGCAAGTTAGAGTTCTTCAAAATTTTTCTATTCATGTTTTCTCTCATTGTTAGTAGGTCTTTTGTAAACAAATTGGCTCACACTTCATTTGGAGTGGCTTAGACTCAAAGGTATATATACCTCCTTGGGCAAAAGGTAGGGAGAGAGAGTTATGTCACTGTTTCTGTATGTATGAGACAAACTAGTTAACTAGCACATAAAGTGTAGACAGGGTACATTGAAATTTAACTTCTTTCCAGGTTTGCATTAGTCAGAGTTAAGGCATTAAAAAAAGAAGCTGTCCTGTCAGAAGTATCAGTTTAAAAACTTTTGCCAGAAAGTGTTTAAACACTACAGCAGTTACTCTTACAGCAACTGGACATACAACCTTTCCGTTTCAGTGACTCTTGCTTCAAGTATAGAGCAACACACACAAGGTGGTTAAAAGCAGGCATGCCAGGGGCTCTAAGGTCTTACATCCTGACATGCTGTGTGCCTTCCTTAATGTGACCCTCCCCACTTGGCTCTTCGTGATTGTCGCCGCTACCATTCCACCCTTCCTACAGCCTCCCTTGTACTTCTTTCTTGAATTCTGACAATGCTGATGGATCCTGAAAGCAAAGCACAAAAGAGTTGGTTTCCACTGGTGCCCTTTTCCAAGAAGTTGGCCCAAGGCAAGTCAGCCTTAGAGCACTGCTATAAATTTCCCACAGAATCATTTGGGTTGGAAGGAACCTCCAAAGGTCCATACAAGGCAGCACTTGTTAGCACCCAGACCTCATGCCCCAAGCTGCCCAGCTTTTGATGTGGTATATTTCCACATTGATGATGGCTGATGAACCTCAAAACACTGCCTTCGTTCACATCTATTGCACCCACAATCCAGGCACTTAGGTACATATTTAATGAAAAAACTCCACAGATGGTTAAGAGTCATAGAATCATAGAATGGTTTAGGTTGGAAGGGACCTCAAAGATCAACCAGTTCTAACCCCCTGCCATAGGCAGGGACACTTCCCACTAGAACAGATCATTCAAGGCCTCATCCAACCCAGCCTTGAATGCCTCCAGGGAGGGAGCATCCACAGCTTCCCCGGGCAACCTGTTCCAGTGTGTCACCACCCTTACTGGAAAGAATCCTTTCCTAACACCTAGTTTAAATCTCCCCTCTTCCAGTTTAAACCCATTACCCCTCATTCTGACATTACAAGACCTTGTAAATAGTCCCTCCCCAGCCTTCCTGTAGGCCACCTTCAGATACTGAAAGGCTACTTTAAGGTTTCCTCAAAGTCTTCTCTTTTCCAGGCTGAAGACCCCCAACTCTTGTAGTCTGTCCTCATAGCAGAGGTGCTCCAGTCCTGATCATCTTCATGGCCCTCCTCTGGACTCACTCTAACAGTTAGATGTCCTTCTTGTGTTGGGGACTCCAGAACTGCACACAGTACTCCAGGCGGGGTCTGACGAGAGCAGAGTAAAGGGGGAGAATCACCTCCCTTACTCTGCCGGCCGAGCTTCGCTTGATGTGGCCCAGGACATGGTTGCTGTCTGGGCTGCATGTGCACACTGCTGGCTTTTGTTGAGCTTTTAACCAACCCAGACCCCCAGGTTCTTTTCCTCAGGGCTGCTCTCCAGCCATTCACCACCCAACCTAGATTTGTGCTTGGGATTGCACTGACCCAGGTGCAGGACCTTACACTTGGCCTTGCTGAATGTCATGAGTTTGACCTGGGCCCACCTGTCCAGCCTATTTGGGCCCCTCTGGATGGCATCCCTGCCCTCTAGCAAGTCGACTGTGTCACACAGCTTGGTGCCATCTGCAGACTTGCTGAGAGTGCACTCAATTCCTCTGTCCGTATCACTGACAAAGATGTTAAACAGCACTGGTCCCAGCACTGATCTGGATAATGAGCAACCTCATTGTCCCCTGTGTATAATACAACAGGTTGCAAAATCACTAAAAACTAAACTGGCCAAGTAGCACTGATTAAAAAAAAATTGAGGGTGAAAGTATTTGTCATAAATGAAAACAATGAGATTTATTTTTTTACTTGGTGGCAAAATTCATTATTTAATTTTCTCATTCTCAATAAACTTGGTAAAATTTAAATGGTAAAAAGCAATCTCGGTGAAGGGAAGGGAAATAACTACATTGCTTAGTTAAGTGAAGTGTGTTGCACATTCTGACTTCAGAACTTTTGCTCAGTGTTGCGTCTGGGTTGTCGATTCTGTGGTGGTTTGGGTGTTACCCACCTCCCCACTCTTATGAAATAACCCAGACTAGACTCAGCCAGCTGAAAGTCAGGGAATGAATTTATATTTACAGCTGAGCACAATGTACAAGCATATGTATACAGCTATATACAAGTTAAAAGTACTACAGAAACACAATACCCCTCCCAGAACAATCAGATTGCCAGGAGGGCTCCTGACCCAAACCTTCTCTGCACCCCCACCTTTCCTTCCTTTCAGAAATAACTGGATCAACCCACGTATATCACACGTGATAAATCTAGAGATCTTAGGTGAGATGGCAAAAAGATGACAAGGAGGTTAGATGAAAAAGGGTAAGGTCAGATTAGAGTTAAGCCAAAGGCAGCCACAGAGACCAGATTGCCAGAAAGAAGGAGCAGAACACAACTGCAAGCTAACCGAGCAGTTGAAAAGTGAGTGTCTTATCTATATTTTGACTAGTTGCATTTCTCAGCAGAAGAATGGGTGATATAGAGTACTTCCCCCTCCCCCACCCCTTTTCTTCTCACAGCTGAGGATTTAATTTCTCTCACTAAAGTATTCCAGTTAGCCTCAAACCATCACAGATTCAGTGAATACTTAATTTATTTTCTGGCAGTTTTCCTGAAAGGAAAGCCAAGGAACATCATCTGAATAATTGTGGTTTGTTTTGTCAGTATGTTGTAATAGCTGAAGTGATCATGTACTTTGTGATTTAATGGAAGTACCCTGTCATCTTGGAGATGAAGCAACAGCTTTCTGCCACTTTGCATTACTTGGTTGTTTTGTTCTGCTCCCTGACAGGAATTCTGCAGTTCCTACAGAGGACTTGTAGCTAAATGTTGCTGCTTCTATATGGCTTTTAAGCCACAGATCTAGCATTAGAATCATAGGATGGTTTGGGTTGGAAGCGATCTTGAATTTCCAACCTTTGATGTTAGGAATGGTCTTGGTTTTGGGGTCTACTGAGGGATGTGGCTGCTATTACAGAATGGTAGGGGCTGGAAGGGACTTCTGAAGATCATCTAATCTAACACCCCTGCTAGACCAGGATCACCTAGAGTAGATAACACAGACACTCACAGGTGTTGTCTTTCTGGCAAATCTGTAAGCAATTTCTGTGGGAAACCTTAAAAAAATAGTAGGAAAAGGAAAGAAACCAAATCCTGTGGATCCAGGTAGTTTTCTGTAAAGAGACCCTTCCCAAGATCTGAGTTTTGAGCTAGAATGCTAAATTGTAAATGTATTTCACCTAAATTTGGAAAATATTGCTATCAGGAAAAAAAAAAAAAAAGGAAAGTTTTCCTTGAAAACTTACATGTTTTCCATAAAGAAAGGAAACAAAAACATATTTCCATTGCAGTATCAGTTTTATTTCTTGGAGAAAAGCTTTCATTAAAAAGAATTAAGTAGATTTTCATGGGTTTTGCTTTTATGTAAGTGCATTTATTTGTCAAAGTACTGCTGTGAGGACAGGCTGAGGGAGTTGGGGTTGTTCAGCCTGGAGAAGAGGAGACTCTGGGGCGACCTAATAGCAGCCTGCCAGTACCTGAATGGGGCCTGCAAGAAGGCTGGAGAGAGACTGTTTATGAAGGCCTGCAGTGATAGGATGAGAGGCAATGATTTGAAATTAGAGAAGAGCAGATTTAGTTTGGATGTTAGAAACAAGTTCTTTACTATGAAGTTAGTGGAACAGGTTGCCCAGGGGGGTGGTTGGGGCCCCATTCCTGGAGATGTTTGAGGTGAGGCTTGACAGGGCTCTGGGCAACCTCATCCAGTTGAGGATGTCCTTGCAGAAGGTGTTTGACTAGATGACCTTTGGAGGTCCCTTCCAACCCAGACCATTCTGTAGTTCTGTGATCGCACAAGAAAGGAAGTTGAGTTCTTGTAGATTTTACCTGGACCCTTGTTCTATGAAAGGCAACAGCCACCTCTGGGACTGCATGGGGGAAGAGGTTTCACACAGTATGTCTCGGCAGTAGGAGGCCTAAGGAGTGGTACCCTTGACCTGAAGGACATGCAGCAGTCTTGCTGTAATCTTGGTGTGGACTAAAAATTGTGCTTCAACTCTTTGGCAGAGTCATTTTTTTAAAAGGCAGAGCCTGCAGAAGGATCGCTTTGCTAATAGCCCTCCATTGCTTCTATTTCTGTGGATAGCCTTGGCAGAAAACTCATGGCATAAGATAATTTTACAATTCCTTGGGCTGTGTTTGTTTTCTCCTTCTAATTTCTATATCAATTTTCTTTTCAAACAGAGAGCTCTAAAATGAAATTCGTTAAGGAAATAAAACTTTAATTATTGGTGAGTTCCATACTGACATAGTGTGAAACCTGACTGCCTGCTTGATGCCATACAGGTCTGTTTGATTTTGCTAAGAAGAGAGTAGAGTTCCTACTTAATAAAACCAGCCAATTTCATAAACAGGAGGAGCAAAATGAACAGCAATGATATATGCTAAGTTCAGTGGGTGGGAAGACTAGACCTGATCTCTGCAGTCAAAGGATCTTTGACCCTTCACATGCTGTTTTGCAGAAATATGCTTGTGCTGACCATGCTCATGCACAGGATAAGTTTTGTAGAGGTGGTGACAGCCAGCTCCTGTATGTTGCTGCAACACTACTCAGATATGCAGGAGTTGATACTTCACTACAAATCATGCTGCTTGAACCTTTCTTCCACATCACTGCCAAGAAATGGCTGCACATTGTATGAAAACAGCTACAGGCAAGAGTTGGGTGGGGAAGTACTAAGTAGGTTGTAATATTTAGCAGACAAGGTTCTGAAATCTGAGTCTGGAAATCTCGAGCTCTGGAACCGGATCAAGTAGAAACTTACTGTGTGAAATCAGTAAGGCTTTACATCCAAAATAGACATCTCTGCCCTTGCTGGGTTTGTTGCTGGTAGCTGTTGGGATTTTTTTTTTTTTGCTTTTAATAATAGCCTAGGGTGTATTTTGATGTAAAGGACTTGGTGAGAATAAAGAATATTTATTTTGGAGGCTGAAGCTGGGCTGTATTTTTTTCAATTTTTCCTAATCCTCTGAGTTGGGAAATGGGATCTTACTTTTCCTGGAAGACAGGGGGAGGGTGGTGACAATCAATGTGCTAAGCCATTAGTCACCAGCTGCTGGAGTGCAAATATTGACAAGTACAAAGGTTTGGTGGTCTTGCTTTTCTGCATGAATATCAGCAATCTATCAGAGAAAGCCTGTGTGTGCTTCCAGGAGGCCTGTCCTCGGGTAAGGTAATTATTGCAGTTGAATAAGGAGGTAAATGGTTAGATACATGTAGCATAACTTCCACTGAGCCTGGATTTCCCAATGTCTGGTTATGCAGAGTTTTGCCTTGCAACATAAATGTCACAATTCTAAAATCAGCAGATTGCTTTCCTGCATCATACTTCCTCCTAATAACAGTATCACACAGTATCACAGTATCATCAAGGTTGGAAGAGACCTCACAGATCATCAAGTCCAACCTTTTACCACAGAGCTCAAGGCTAGATGATCTTGTAAGTTCGCGTCTGATCACTTGATCATAGTCCTTAGGTCTCCTTCTTTGCTTTAAAACAGCACATGCTCAGAGGGATGTCCCTCAGGAAAAATGCTGTGGCTGTGTTGTTCACATGCTAGGAATAGAATCGCTGTGGGAAAAGTAATTTTTAAAACTGAAGCACCCTGCAGTGAAATCTGTGAAGTGAATGGTCCATGGACTCTGAAGAGAGATCCATGAGCAGAGGGGTACATATTAGATGTTAGTATAAAAAGTCTTGTCTATAAAGCAACCCCCCCAAAAAACCAAAACAAAACCCACTTTCCACTGTTGCGAAGTCTGGGCAAGCTCTGTCAGCTTTCAACACTGAGTCATTGTATAAAATTAATGACTGGATGCTGTAGGGAAGTTTCAAATTCGTATTGATGCGACCTGCACAAAGCAAAGCTAGAAGATCTAGTGTTAGAGATGTCTACAACCTGGGAGACAGGTACAGCCAAAGAGGAAGTGTAATCTTGGTCCATCAATCTGTATACCCTCAGTCAAACTGCATATGCCTAGTGCCTTCTGCTCACATAATTCTCAAGTTGAGTATCCTCTGCAAACACTGTGCTGTCACCTCTTTTCTTTCTGAAAAACCACAAATCCCTTTCTGTACAAATTTCAGTTTCTACTAGACTCTAACACTCTGGAACTGCTACTCCAGCCTCCCTTCTAAAAGTGGTACTGCTGTGACAGGTATATAGGTACTTGTACGTAGATAAAAAGCTGTAGAACAAGGAAGAATAGCATTGATTAAGACTTCCACTGATATCAGCTGAAATCACAGTTCTGTTCCCAAAGCAGCTGTTAAACATACTTTAAGCAAGTTCCATTCCCTTTTGGCTTCTGGAAGCCACTCTACAT
Organism: Tricholaema leucomelas; assembly: GCA_013400475.1. NCBI lineage: Eukaryota > Metazoa > Chordata > Aves > Piciformes > Lybiidae > Tricholaema lacrymosa > Tricholaema leucomelas. The sequence continues at coordinate 1,552,591 of WAAF01005652.1, forward strand.
GTACTTAGCTGGACAAACAGCTACTTGGTGTCCACCTTCCTCAGCTTGGAAGTGGCCAGACTGGTTGCTTTTAATTCAACAATATCTATTTGTTAGAGATGGTTTAGCTAGCTGGTTTAGATACTCCTAGCTGGTTTAGGTACTCCTTCTAAGCTAAACTTTCCTAAATCATCTAAAATTAGCATTTTTAGAAGCAGTCCTAATGAAGTTAATTGATCTCTGAGTAACAAAGAATTTAGCACCTGCACCTGTTCTTGTGCAGGTTGCATGTTACCTTCCTTTTAGCAGAAGCACTCAATAATCAAAACACTCATTCTTCAGTAGGGCTACTGGGTTTTGATTCTTAAAGCTAGTTCCTTCCTTTTAATTCCTTTTGCCAACAAATGTTGTCTTCAGTCACCTGTGTTATAGCATCTGTTACCTATTGGCTTTCTGATAAATATGGACTCAAAGGCCAAGATCTATCTTTAGGAGCAGTGCAATGACTTTTACACTTATGACCTCCCTTTGTGAAAGTAGTCACATTAGTATAAACAGGAATTTTGCTTGAAAAGCATCTGAACACACTGAGTGAAGACTCAGGATTTGGCTGGTTGGATGATTCCTACGCACGAAATCTTGTGTTTGCATTCATTCAAGTTTTATCACTGGAATCTGGGATCTTGTCTCAGTCACTTTATGATGATGAAGAGCAGGAAATCTGCTCCTTTGCACATCCTCATACTAACAGGCAATTAGATATGTGTCTGCCATCTGTGAGTATTCCTGGAAGTAGCTTTAGTATGACTTAACCGTTAAGGTTTGAGGTTCTGAGAATTAACTGCTGCTGGCACATCACCCAATGTATTTTTGTCTCTGACACATAAAATTTTAGTATTGGTGCTGGAAACACAGAGTAACTTTGCTCTCAGGACCAACTTTGTTCATAGGTGTGCACATCAGTTATTTCAGTGACTGTTCCCAAGATCAGACCTTACGTTTTTCAGACCCAATAGTGATGAAACTGCTTTTCTCTTGTGAATCCACTATGTTGTCCTACTCTGGGACATAGCATGAGGCACTATCCTGAGGTGGGTATGGACTATAGTTCTGGAGTTTTTGCCTGAGAATTGCATCTGAAAATTAGTATTTTGGTCATTGATTTTTTTCTAAGTTTCTATTTCATGCCTGACGTTTATTGTAAGGCATGTTCTATACAGAGAAAGGTTGTACAAGTTCAGTCAGGGTGGCTCTGAGGCTTTCCTTTATTAGTGCACAGTAAGGTTAGTGTGGATTAGTGGTGGACTTGGCAGTGTAAGGTTCATAGTTGGACTCAGTGATGTGAGAGGTCTTTTCCAATCTATATGATTCTGTGGTTATTTTTTTCCTTACCACAAGGAGAGGTGAAGCTCCTAATTTCTAATAGGTTAAAAAGATTGTGTCTTGGAGCATTTGAAATATGTCATTATACTTAACATCTGTGCCTTTTCTGGTTATCCTAAATCATCAAGTTCTTCTCCCTGGGGTTACCCTAGTTAGGGTTAACTGTTGGTTATACTGAGTAAGCATGTTGCACAAGACAACTCCCACCCAACTGAGGCAAAAAAAAACCAACAAAACCAACCAAAACCAAACACCAAAACACAACAAGGATCTCCACAAGGTTTTACAGTGTAGAATTTCCTAATGCTATTTCTGCCAGAAAAGACCTAACGATGAGGTTTTTAGGGTAATGAGACCCACTCAGCAGCAGTGGTAGTGCAATTTCCTCATTGGTTGATGTTCCCCTTCTGAAGTAAATTTAGCAATGCTTTGCTACTTCATCCACAGCTCTGAAGGAACAGGCAGTCTTGAGGATGAAATCTCAGACTCACTGGCAAAATTCCTGGTCAAGGAGCAGACCTTTGATCCTGCTCTGAATGTTTTGCTGTTGATAAATTCTCTATAGCTCCTACAATTGCATATGTGCCTTTCCGTAGCAATTTTAATGATACCTGGCAGTATGAAGACAATGAATGCCTCAGGTTAAAACCATATGGATGAGTAACGCAATAGTAGAGCACAGGCTTTGAGACTGCTTCATTATCTGGGACAAATTTTCTTACTGTGAAAAAGGATTTTCAGGGAAAGCCCTGTGCAGCCTCAGCAAACTTCATCATTTTAGAAATGACATTTGTGTATAAGTGCTTTGCAAATGGAGGAGGAAAAAAAAACCAACACCAAAAACAAAAAGACAAACCAAACAAAAAAAATACCAAACCAACAAAACCCAACCAAAACCAGGAAAGAAACTCTCAGATGTTTTGCTTACCTGGTACATTATGGTTAGTTTCGCCCTTTTTCCTGACTTTCAGTTGGGCAATCAGTTTCCTGGGAAGTCTTATGGCTTTGTCAAGACATAAGATCATGTGTTGCTATTTATAACTGCTCTGGGTTGTGAAAGCAGACAATTCACCAGAGAACATAAATGCTGATGTAAATTATTTGCACATGACAGTGTTGGGTAGAGGGAGAGTGGAAATGCCCTTTTGACTGGGACGTGTAGGTTTTCAGACCTTTAGAGGTCACAGAACATTGTGAAGGGAGACAGTAAATGCATGGAATGAAAACAGCTCTACATGCAATGCATGGCATGGATCACATCATCTACCAAAAGTCACCAAATCTACAAATAGATCAGATCTTTAAGCTGAGGTAAACAGCCACCAGTGGCTATCGTGTGGACATGGGTCAGATGTTAACAGCTAGGGCAAACTCAGATCTGTTTAGCAATGGGTGACCTCCTGAGGTCCTGTCCTGCTCTTATTTCTGTGATTCCAAAAGCTACACGTAAATAGCCCATGCTGAACTCAAAAAGCCACCAGAAGACAATGGCAGTGACAAGAGCATTCATAACTCATGTCCTTGTTTGTGGTTTTTTTGGTTTTTTTTTTTTTTATATAGCTACAGCAAAGCTCAAATAAAGTCAGTGAGGCAGAGCTCTGTTTGAAAGAAAATCTCAGTCTCACAATTATTTCCATAATGGAGCAAACACAGAAATGGATACACTTACATCAAAGAAAGAAAACAGATAAATGAAATACTGCTGCTTTCTCAGTTTAGCTACTTACTACACAAATATGAACATGACAATAAAAGAAAACCAGCACTGCTTTCATTGCTTGGGTTCTCCGGATAAGTTTGTCACAGGGTAGCTGTTACCTGTGTTACTGCTTACCTACCACTGCAGAAAACAGCAGTCATGTTGGACTAAAATGTCAATAGAAGCACTGGCTACTGTGATGTTCGAACAAGTGGTGGTGTGTGGCATAACAAGCAGTTCTTGTTGTTTGTTAGCCTTCATGAGTCATCTCATGAACATTAAGAAGACTGGCACATAGTGCTATGCCCCATAGCATATCTTTCTGAAGGTGGACAATGCAGAAAATGTATCTACAGAATAAGGTGCCTTATGATGTAAAGCACACCTCTAAAGCTGAAGAGGGCTTAACTGGGCTAGTACCTGCATGGAAAACCCACTGAAGCTCCTGTATATAGGAATATTCGGCTACTCCGAATTATGCTCCAAAATATGGAGGTCAAACATTGCTTATCTATGGAGGAGAAGAGACCATAGAAGTTGACAGCTGAGCACTTGAGGTCCTAAATAATATTGGAGTTCTTCAGCAGACCTGCTGTATCTGTATCTGTCTCTTCCCCTGCCTTTTGTAGCTCTGGAACTAATTTTACAGATTAAATAAAGTACTTTGTCGACTCAGTGTGTCTGGCACTGAATTTGTAAATCCCTCCTTTCTATTTCAGTCAGGCATGGCTGGGTGAACAACCTCTATAACTAAAAGGAGTGACATGAATAATTCTTCCTTGAAATAAGGTCGGTGTTATCCTCATGTGACTTGATCTGTGTGGAGGGAACAAAGACATCAACTGGGTGCCATTAGCAACACTGGGTGCAGGACGTATTTACTCCTGAAGTCTCAGCTAATAATTAAAAGAGTCATGACTATTATCTCAGTTTTTACAAGAACCACAGTTGATAGAAATGTATTTTAGTATCAAATTCACCTGGAGGGTGAAAGAAATTTTGTCATTATAAAGCAAGTTATGTGTTATGCCCAAAGCTATTGCATTCATAGCGCACAGTTACTGAAAGAGTTGCTAGTATTCATATTCTGCTTGGTCTTTATCATCATAAAGCCTAATCTTTTCTTGTCACATTAGAATACAGTTTGTGGATTTTTTTTTTTTTTGGCATTCTGTTCCTTTATGTACTTCTTGCTTCTCATTTCAGTGTACAATACAACTGATTTAAACTGCTATTGTCAGCTACGTTTGCTATAGGTGTGATCTGTTAAATGTAAAAGACATGGTAATAGTTGGTGCAGCCTGCTGCGGTTTTCAGATAGCAACAGAAGGGAATGCTCTTTATTTTATTTTAAAATATACAGTCTTAATCTATCTTAATTTACTGTGGAAAGCTTATTTTGTCCTTATCACAAAAGGAAAAGGACAATTCTGCAGTTGATTTTTTTTCTTTTCCTGCAGAATGATAGAGTAGCAACGGTGGCCATAAAATAGCAAAATGCAGGCCATCTTGCTAGCAGGAAATGACAGCATCTTCAGCAAAATGGACTTCATAGATTTTTTAATTGTTAAAAGCATCCTGCATTAAATACTGGGTAATCTCTTTAGAAATGCTTAACTTCCCAGTTTCACTATCATATTATACTTCTGCTTATCTGTCAATAGAGGTTCACATTCTGCACCATGTCTGTCTAAATCTACTTACAGAAAGGAATGATAAGGCAGATGTATTACACTGGAAGACCTACATTATTTTCTTCTCATCTTCCTTACTTAGCTGTAACTGTTCTCAGCATAAATTAAATAGTAGGAAAACATGTCTTTCTCATATACAGATTTTTAAGTTCTGGGTATAATATTAAATCCATGCCAAACAACTTTGCCAAACAAGCCACCAGCTTTAAAAACATAGGATTTTAAAATCAGCTTGTGGAAAGCTCACAACTGTCTCATCATGAAAATTCTCTTTAGCATGGAGAGATATTATGTAAGAGTTTTTTTTTTTTATCATATGATGGCTTTGCTTCAACTCTTGCAATATCTTCAGTTGTTAATGACATCTCTTAGCCCTAGCTGAGTGCTCATTGCAGAACTTTAGATATTGGAGCAAAATCCTTTCTCCTTTTACTGCCCAGTCTGAATGGATGAGGAGGGCTGGTTAAAAGAAAGCAGATGTATTTTACAGCATTTGTTGATAAACTGTTTTCATTACTGTAGTCTGGCACAGGTCATAGAACACTGTGAGTAATTTTGCTGTTATTAATTTAACTGTCTTTTGCCCTAGTTGCATAAATACCAGCTAAAAATAATTATTTTTACTTTCAATTTTGCCAGTGGTGGGTAGCTTGTTCTAGTGACAGTTCTGGCCCCCCCAGTTTAAGAGGGACATTGAGATGCTTGAATGTGTCCAGAGAAGGGCAAGGAGGCTGGTGAGAGGCCTCGAGCACAAGCCCTACGAGGAGAGGCTGAGGGAGCTGAGATTGTTTAGCCTGGAGAAGAGGAGGCTCAGGGGTGACCTTATTGCTGTCTACAACTACCTGAGGGGTGGTTGTGGCCAGGGGGAGGTTGCTCTCTTCTCTCAGGCGGCCAGCACCAGAACAAGAGGACACAGCCTCAAGCTACGCCAGGGGAAATTTAGGCTTGAGGTGAGGAGAAAGTTCTTCACTGAGAGAGTCATTGGCTACTGGAATGGGCTGCCCAGGGAGGTGGTGGAGTCGCCGTCCCTGGAGCTGTTCAAGGCAGGATTGGATGTGGCACTTGGTGCCATGGTCTAGCCTTGTGCTCTGTGGTAACAGGTTGGACTTGATGATCTATGAGGTCTCTTCCAACCTTGGTGATACTGTGATACTGTGATCATCACTTTTTATTTATTTATTTTTTAATTTAGCAAATTGCACAAATCTGGTTTTACCTCACTGTCTTTCTAGACCGTAGCTGTAGCCATTTGCAGCAGATTACAGCTCTTGTACTCTACCGTCACAGAATTTGGGCCAAAATCATCAGCCACTTCAGTGATATGGGAATATGATCAAAAGGCAATTTCTTGTCCATGGAAAATAGGTCAGGAGATTGGAAAGGGTTGGATAAAGGCAGAATGTCATTAATGTGAGTTGGTAAGTAAATTCTAGATACAATAATTAATAAAACTGTGTTAAAGTAGGACATATTTAATTTTAGGGAACTACAGCCATCTAGATCTTTTGCACTTTTTAACTTTACATAAGCCAGTTTGCATAAGCTGGCTCTTTTGGGGATGTAGGAATTTAATTTACACAGAAGTTCTGCATTTCTGATGAATTCAGTGAATCTAATATAAAGCCAATGGCTCTTTTTAACACTACTACTACTACTTTTTCTAGTGACAGATAATATTTTAGTGATTCAAGAATTACAAACAAGAAACTGCATTAATGCCTCTTTCTTTCTTATCTGAGTTACTGCTCCACTAAACAAATTGTTATGCACTTTCTAGGATCCAGGGCAGGCAGAAACGGGACTTGCACCCCTAACTGTGTTTAGATTGGCTTCATAGAAAAGAACCCAAATCTAAACTCTGAATTTAACATCACATCTAAACAATACAGCATACTGAAGCTATTAGCTCTTTAGTGCTAAACTTAGTGATGAGCAATTCCCTGGATGATTTTTGCATTCCAGAACTGCTACCACACAAGATTCACGGGGATGTGAGGAAGATTCATGTTGCTTAACAGACACAGATACACACATACACATATATATGAAAATGACATTATTCCCCAAACTGCCTGATAAACCAACATTCTCTTCTGACATAGCTCATTAGGCCTTGAAAAATTCTGTGGTGTCACAGATGTTACTACAGAGGAAACCACGCTGGCAAGCAAGGAAGAAATAGTAGCAGCACTTTGGGTAATTTAACAGAACAGAAGGCTTAACCCTTTTAGTGTTAGAAGAGGGCCTTATGTTCTACATTGAATGATTTAATCCATTTTAAGGTGTTAGTACTTTTCCCCTAGAAGGAGGTTTGGCAGAGGCTGGTTGGACATTTCATGTAGGCTCCGTTTCAATCTCTCCCCAGGAGCTAATGACACCATATCAAAAGGTGAATCTTTGATTACCAGAAGGACACCAGATCATAGGTACTTTGGAGTAATCTGGCTTCAGACTCTACTGATAAAATTCAGGTCAAAGTCTAGCTCCACAGACCATAGAGAAAAAAAAAAATCTACAATGCAAGTTAACAGTAGTCATGGAATACCATTCTCAAAAATATACACAAGCAATGTTGGTGGCTACCACAAGTGTGTTTCATTGTTTCATTACCTACTCAGTCTTGTCTCCTCTCAGATTCTCAGAACCACGGTGTTTGAGTTTGGAAAGGACCTCTGGAGCTCATCTAGCCCAACCCCATGCTAAAGCAAGGTCACCTAGAGCTGTGCGTGGGATATGGGCACATGAGTTTTGAGTATCTTCAGTGATGGAGATTCCTCAGTCTCTCTGGTCAGCCTTTCCTCTTGGGAAAGAGGGGGTCAGTCCTGGCAGCCTCTTCTCATAGCAGCCAAAAAGATTCTGAATGCCACAGTCAGACCTCTGGGAGCAAGGATGTTCTTGTGGCCCTGGAAGCATACCAGCGCTCATAACAGTGGGAGCTGAGGTTCAATCACCGACTTTTGCTTTGTTTAATCTGTTAATTTACTTGGCAGTCTTGAGCCTATCATCACCTGCATGGATAGAAAGTAATTGAGCTCTTTGCCATTGTTAAGTCTCTATACACCCCACTGCAATGGGAAGGACACTGGAGGTGCCTGTGACTAAGGGCAGAGAACATGTGGAAGGAATTAAATTTTACTGCTTGCGGTGCTGTTTGCAGGGCACAGATACAGTTTGGTGAATCTATTTGTTATACTAACCAGCAATGAAACTGAAACCTCAGGGCATGTTGTGTCTTTGGATCTGTGTGGTTTCAGTGACAAAATGTACAGGGTGCCTATAGGCCACCTATGCATTCAGTCTAAGTTCCTAAGTCACTGTGGATGCTATATTTTGTGATCTTCCCACACCTTACAGGAAGATGACTGCAAGCTACTAACTCCCATGTGGTAGCAGGCAGCTGGGAATGCATCAGTGCAATCCGCCTGGGCTGAAGAAGGGCATTAGGCAATTCAGGAAAACATTTGACAAAGCTATCAGCATGGACTTCTCCCTTTCCCAAACACCTAGTTAATAGTCATTATGCCAATCAAGACACTAGCTGTCCCTGCCTGTCTTGTCTTTTCTAGGATGATGAAATGTAGTGTGGTTCTGCTGCTAAAGAAGGCAACAAATGGCAAGTAGTCACAGAGGGTGTGGAGTACATCTGTGGGAAGCCAACAGCAAATTGAAGTGTCTCATAATATGGCTTCAGCTCAAGGAGAAACTGACACTGGACTACTTCTCTTTTGGGTTTTGGTACATACAAGTTCTGAGTTCACTTTCATCCTGTGAGTGTGCTGCCATATTTGGTGGGGATGGGGAACGCACTAGTAACTTACTTCAAGAGCAGATGATCCTGATAAAGTATTTCCTTGCCTGAGTGATTGTAAGGCTGCACCCCAGTGCTCATCTTTACTGTCTCTATTGTTCATCTCCTCCCTATTGTTATGGTTATCACTTACAATAAAAGGGCATTGATTTACAAAACACCTGAACTTTATTAACAAGGTATTGTGGGGTGATGAAGTCAATTGAGAGCTCCACAGGAGGAAGAGGTGACTTGATGGAGTGTGATGTGCTAGTGGCAATAGCTTGCATGCCTTCAGCTCTGGGGCTGTATTTCCTGTGGTTGCCAGCATATTCCCTCCCATTGTTTCCAGCAGTTCTGCCTTGTGTTTCATTGTCTGGATCGCATCCAGCCGCATGTCCTTCAGTACTTCTTTGCTCTTTCCAGAAGGCTGACCCTACTAGATTGACATAGATGTCCAGTTACTTACCTTTTTCCCTGTGATAGCATTAGGTGCTTCAGGGAAGTCTGCGATAGTAAGACACATCTCAGGGGATGTTTCCCAGGTGTATCACCCTAACTTGCCACAGCCAGCACCATAGGATTTCCTGGTTCTGTTGGTGTTTCCTTGGCCTCTGGACACAAGCACACAAAGAACTCACAACTCTTTGTTTCCTTGTCTTTGAAATACTTGCAGAGGTGTGGAAAGTTATTGCAGAAATTTGCTCCTCAAGATCACAGGTGAACTAAGAAAACCAAAGCAGGTAACTGTTTCTAGTCCTAGTATTTCCCAACTTAAACCCTATATATTTAAACCTTAATTAGAGTCTTGAAGGTAACACTGCATTTCAAGCTTTGGGTGCTGAGCAGTTTTTTTTCCCCTACTATGCAAGATCAGCATCTTGTAAAACTTATCCTGGAAATACAGAAATAAGGGGATAGGGAAGGGTAAGAAGAGGATTTAAGGAAAGATATTATATTATTCCAGCCAGAATCCTTGAGGGAACAGCTTTGAAGAGGAGTCCTTAAGTGGCGGGAGACAAGTCGGGAAAATATGCAGCTAGTATGTTACACAACTTTCTGAGAAAGGCTGGTGGAATAATATTCCTTGCCACATTCAGTTTCTTCCTCTGTGCTGTGCTAGCAAAGTCTTAAGCATCCTGTAAAATACTGCCCTTAAATAGGTGAGTGTCAACAGTTTCCAATGGCTGTAAGCTACTGGACTGACTGTGGATGCCTCTATTGAGTTTCTTTTAGCTTCTGCCAGGCAAGGTCCTTGTCTCCCTCTCATCTTCTGCCTCCCCAGAGGTGGCTCATCAGCCTGTGTTTGCACTGGGAGATCAGAGCAGACCTAGAGTGGCCCTAACAAGCACTGTGACATTACAGCATGAGTGTGGCTGCTGCTTCACATCATCTAAATAAGAACTGTCATCATACATTCTTCTTCTATTAGATGGCAAGATAGGCAGAGCTTAACCTGAAACCTGCATGGCACAGCCCACTGCTCAGGTCTGTGTCTGAACAAAAAAGATGGGTTTCTGATACACATGTCAAGTTTACATACCAGAAGTTTACATATCTGTGACTGAGCTTGTAGCAGAAAAAAAATCAAAATCTTACTCTAGATCAACCCCCCATAACAACGTAATTTCATTTCTGTAGGATATTTTAGCTGTCTTTTCCCTCAGTTGCTCATTTGTGTGTAACACAGAATCACAGAAATGTCAGGGTTAGAAGGGACCTCAAAGATCATCCAGTTCCAACCCCCCTGCCATGGGTAGGGACACTTCACACTAGATCAGGTTGCTCAGAGTCCTATCCAACCTGGCCTTAAAAACTTCCAGGGATGGAGCTTCTACCACCTTTCTACTCAACCTGTTTCAGTGTCTCACCATCCTCATGGTGAAGAACTTCTTCCTAAGATCCAATCTAAATCTAACCACTTTTAGTTTTGCTCCATTCCCCTCAGTCCTGTCCTTATCCAACACCCAAAAAAGTCCCTCCCCAGCTTTCTTGTAGACCCCCTTCAGATACTGGAAGGCCACAATAAGGTCTCCTCGTATCTTTCTCCTCTCCAGACTCACTCTTGTGTATCTCACATTCATTCACATAACCATAACCAATCGGTACATTTCATGGACACCTATCCTGTCATTTTCTCCTCTGCTTTTCTGTACAATGGCATTGCAGTAAACTTAGTTTTGTCATACAGATGCTGTGTAATGCACTTCCTATGCTTTAGATAAGTTTTGTTGATGTATTGAATTGTATGCTTTAAAAAGATCAAAAAATATCACGTACCTTGTCACTGAAATGAGAAAGCTGTCACCTCCATGCGCTGTCTTTTGCTCTTGTGTTCAGCCTTCTTGCTTCTGGCAAGAGTAAAGTTGCCTTTTGGGGTTATGTTAGGATATAAAGGCTACTCACTGGAAATTACTCAACTGGTTTAAAAAAGAGTTAGTGAGTTTGAGAAAACTTATTAAACCCATTTTCAGGAAACCACTTTGGTGGTTTAGGGTGTGGGGGGCATTTGGTATTTTGTTTGGTTTGGTTTTTTTGTGGCCTCATTTTGTTTTGTTGATGGGGTTTTTTTTTCTTTGGATTTTTTTTCTTTCTTTTTTTTTTTTTTTTTTTTTTTTTTGGGTGTGTGTTTGGTTATTTTTAGGTAGTGGAGTCTGACCAAAAACCTGGTAGAGAGGAAATGGAAGATGACTCAAATACCACCTGGATGCGTTCCTGTGTGGCCTGCCCTAGGTGATCCTGCTTTGGTAGTGAGGTTGGGCTTGATGACCTCTGGAGGTCCCTTCCAGCCCATAGCATTCTGTGATTCTGTGTGATGTGGAAGCATATGAATGACCTGGAGGAAAGACAAGGTCCTCATTTTTTCACTCATACCTGTTTTCATTGGCTGGGAAGGTAAGGACCAGAGTTGTTAATTCAACATTTAAGTACAGTAAACATTACTTTGGATTCAAGATTCAGGAATTTGACAGAGGTTAGTGTTTAGCTGGGTTTTATTTCTTGTGGAGTAATAAAAAAAACAGGTATGTGAGTGAGGTTTTGGGCTCCAGATCTATGTTAGTGTTTGACCTGGACCAATGCTGGACTTTCAGAAAATTGATTGTACTTGTTCTTTTTGTCTCTGTCTAAGACGATCCATGGCTTCATCTCTGCACCACCACTGACTGCATAGTTCATGTTCATTAACAGGCAATGGAAGAGGGAGTGAGGCAGTTCATTTTATAAAAATCTTTTTTAATATCATTGAGACTTTGAATTATGGACAGCAGCATCTAAAAAGTTTACAAGGCACTTGGCTATTGAATGTGAGTAGCCCTGCAATCATATAGCTGTATCAATTTAAGTCACCATTTAAACTTCTCTGATGTGGCCCACTGGGAGGGGTTTGCACTACTAGTAAGGAGTATGCTAAATTATCAAGTTTCAGGTAGAAATGGACATGGTGCACACATCTCTACTAGAGCAAAGCAAGTTCTTACAGTATAATTCCTGTGCTTAGACAAGCAGTTATATTGTGATTGCACCCCTTTCTCAGCCATGACCTTGCAAAGCAAACTTATTTTCCCTGATCTTGAAGACCTTTTGAAAATCACTGTGGATCCCAAAGCATAAAATAATACATAGTTTAGCTATTATGCATTTAAATATACATGCACCCAGAGACTCTGATCTTATCTGTGTTCTTTGTTGCTTAGTGTATAAATTCACTTATGTCTGCACTGAAATATCTGTTGTTGATAGAAGACATTAATGGAATGACTCACTTTTCCCCAGAAAATGATCCTGTCCTTATCACTGATGCTGTAACTACCCCTAGTCACATTTAATAATGCACATAACTCTCAGACAGCTTGTTCCTGAAACAGCAGCTTACTTCTTAAAGAAGATCTTTAAAATGTTACTTTATCTTACCTATATTTCAAGGAAAAGCCATAGGAGCTTATAGCAGAAACATCAAGAAAAAATGAACAGGAATCAATCTACTCTATGATCAATAAGTATAAATGCACAAACCCGTGGGTGTGGGGTACACCCTTGCGTGCTGATAGAGCTGAAAGGTCATGAAGAAGAGAAGAGGTGCCTGAGAACTGGAGGAAAGCCAGTGCCACTCCAGTCTTCAAAATGAACAAGAAGAAAGTTCCAGGATACTACAGAATAGTCACTGTCACCTTCATCCTTGGAAAGGTGATAGAGCAGCTCATTCTGGAGGTCATCTCTGAGCACATGGAAGAAAAGAAGGTCATCAGGAGTAAAGGAGTAGCCAGTGTGGATTTACAAGGTGAAATCATGTTTAACTCATCTGATAGCCTTCTGTGATGGGATGATTGAATGGGTAGATGCAGGGAGAGCAGTGGATGTTGTCTACCTTGACTTTAGCAAGGCTTTTGACACTATCTGCCATGACATCCTCGTAGGTAAGCTCAGGAAGTTAGGGTTAGGAAAGTGGATGGAGACATGGATTGAGAACTGGCTAAGCAGTAGAGCTCAGATGGTCGTAAACAATGGCACAGAGTCCAGGTGGAGACCTGTAGCTAGTAGTGTACCCCAGGGCTCAGAACTGAGTCCAGTCTTGTTCAACATCTTCATTAACAACCTGGATGAAGGGGTGGAATGTACCCTCAGCTGATGACATGAAACTGGGAGGAGAGGCTGATGAACCAGAAGGCTGTGCTGCCATTCAGCAAGATTTGGACAGACTGGAAAGTTGGGCAAAGGGGAGCCTAAGGAAGTTCAAGAAGAGTAAGTGTAGAGTCCTATACTTGGGAATAAATAACACCAGGTACCCGTACAGATTAAAGATAGACCTACTGGGAAGCAACTTCATGGAAAAGGACCTGAGATTGGTGGCAAGTCATCCATGGGACAGCAGTATGCCTTCATGGCCAAAAAAAGCCAATGGTATTCTGGGGTGGATTAAGGAGTGCATCCAGCACGTCAAGGGAGGTTCTTCTCCCTCTCTCCTCTTGTTCTAGTGAGACCACATCTGGAATATTATGTCCAATTCTGGACTCCACAGTTCAAGAGGGTCAGGGAAATACAGGAGAGAGTCCAATGAAGGGCTAGAAGGGTGATGAGGAGCCGGAACAACTGTCTTATGTTTAGTCTGCAGAAGACTGAGCGGGAGTCTTATTAATATATACAAATATATGAAAGTGGGTGTCAAATATCTGGGTGTCAAGAAAGGGCCAAGCTCTTTTCAGTGGTGTCCTGTGATAGGATAAGGGGTAATGGACACAAACTGGATCACAGAAAGTTTCCACATGAGGAAAAATGTGTCTACTGTGAGGGTGACAGAGCACTGGAGCAGGCTGCCCGGAGACATTGTGGAGTCTCCTTCTCTAGAGACTTTCAAAACCTGTCTGGATGTGTTCCTGTGTGGCCTACCCTATGTGATCCTGCTTTGGCAGCAGAATTGGACTTGATTTCCAGAGGTCCCTTCCAACCCCTGTCATTCTATGACTGTATTGAGATTTTGGCCTCTAGAAATGGAGTAACTGTGCCAGAAGAAATATGCATGTGTTTTCCTGAGACTTCACTAAGGTCATATGCCAGATTTCAGTAGGCTTTTCACCAAGCAGTTTGTTCTTACATTTGAAAGGCAGAGCAGCTCCTGGGATATAACATGGCCTTAAGGATAGGCTTGTGGGTCCCCAGGATAGACCCTAAAAACCCCACCCACTGTAATCAGCCTCTCAAATTACAATGCAGTGGGGCACAGATCTCCAGGTGATTCCTCGCCTCCAAGCCAGAAGGCATAATCACACAGTAATTCCTAGTTAAGTAAGGGTGTGATTGTTCGCTATAATCTTTGTTTGCAAAACATAAACAAGATTTTCTTCCTCAGGGAAAAGAGAAAGGGAGTGATTTTAAGGCTGGTTATTGGGTTGTTTTGGTATTCTGTTTTTTTGTTTCTTATTCTGGTCAGACCATTCAGAGAACAGCAGTAGAGGTAAGAGCTCGGATGAATCACAGAATCACAGAATTGTCAGGGTTGAAGGGACCTCAAAGATCACCCAGTTGCAACCTCTCTGCAGAGACACCTCACCCTACATCAGATTTCCATTCACCATCACATAATGGGGAGACAAGCTTAGTCATGAGGTGTTCTCAGACTGATTTTCTATTCTTTCCATATACCCTCCAAAAAAAAAGAGATTTTTTTTTTCTCTGAAAATTGCTGAAGAATGAAACAGGTAACAGATCAGTGTACCCATAAAACCTTGAACATCTGCCTAAGTACTCCAGTCTGTGGATATGGCAGTTGCTCAAAATAACTAAAGTCAGCATTAAGTCTCCTCTGAAGATATTAGCTGCTCCCATCTGGTTTGGGCACCCATATTCCCAGGAGCAGTGTTGCTCTGCATTTTCATAGAATCATAGAATGGTTTAGGTTGGAAGGGACCTCAAGGATCATCCAGCTCCAACCCCCTGCCATAGGCAGGGACACCTCCCACTAGAGCAGGCTGCTCAAGGCCTCATCCAGCCTGGCTTTAAACACCTCCAGGGAGGAAGCATCCACAACCTCCCTGGGCAACCCGTTTTCCTGGCTTAACTTCCCCTGAGGTTGCTATTGAACTCTCACTGGGTTTTTGGTAGTAAATGTCTATTTGCCTTCAGACTTATAAATCCCCAGAAAGGCAATGAAGGAACTGTAAAGGGTGACTGATCTGTTTATTAAGAATGACATTGTGAACTGAGCCTAATTACCACAATTTCTGTGCAGGCAAGGCAGCAGTCAAGATCTCTCATGAAAAATACAAAGTGTTATGGGACAAGATGCACCATTTAAAAAGTAAATTATGGCTACCATGCTTTATTTGGACATACCAGCATCATGACATCCTTATGTTTCATAGTCAGACAGTGAAAGACAGAATTTAGCACCAGCCTCTGTAGACGAATGATGAAAAACATGAATTAGGGTCGATTAATCCACTGGGACAATAACTTAGGAGTAACTGGGAGCTTGCTTTGGCCACAAAATGAGCTGTAGAAATACTGCGTTGTCTACCAAATGAATGCTTTAGATATATATGAATTAAGCAATCTATTTTTTTAAATCTCTGTTTTAAATAACTAGTGACCTCACTTGGTTATGATATTTGTTCTTCACTCTTTTTGCTGTTACAATTAATTAGACAGGACAGGTGTTCCACAAGGTCTTTCTTCATTAGACCCCTCATCTGTCAGTTAAGTCACTATATTGTGCTTGCATCACACAAATTCCTTTTCCATTTTTCCATAGAACATTGTAAACCACAATGAAAAAAAATAATTTCAAGAGTAATTAAAAGTCTTTTTTTTCCCTACAACAATTAAAATTCCTTCAGGAATTTACTTTTTGTACACACTACATGAAGTCTTGGATTATCATTTCTGCATTGGTATCTGAAAGGGTTCTCTGGGAAAAAGATACCTCTGGCTAGCTGAAATCAGAAAAGTGTGTTTGAAAAGGCAAATTTTCACTACAACTCAGTGTTTTTGCTGAGCTGCGTGCGGTTTGTGAAAGGTGATGTTATTTGGTCAGAGCCCTGTGTAGAAGGGACTTCAAGGATCATCTAGTTCCAACCCTTCTGCCATGGGCTGGGACACCCTCCCCTAGATCAGGTTGCCCAGAGCCCCATCCAAACTGGCCTTAAAAATATCCAATGATGGGGCTTTCACCACTTCTCTGGGCAACCTATTCAAGTGTCTCACCACCTAAGCTCATGTTGATGACCAGGAAGGGAGCCTCAGTGTTAAGTCTTCATTTTTTGTTCTGTTTAACAGTGAACTCCTCTCTGTACCTAAGAATGGAGTTTTCTTGCAAAGAAGGATTTCATCCCTTGAGCTGTTACAGGCAGGATTGGACGTGGCACTTGGTGCTGTGGTCTAGCCTTGAGCTCTGTGGTAACGGGTTGGACTTGATGATCTATGAGGTCTCTTCCAACCTTGGTGATACTGTGATACTGTGTGTGTGAATTGTTTCTGTGCCATGCCCACCTTATCTGAACACCAGGATGAGGACTTACCAGGATGAAGTTTAAAAGGAATGATGTAGCATTTGCTCAACATGAGCTGAAAGCTGTGCAAGTGTGATTGATAGCTACTGTTAACTTATGATAATCAACTAATAATATTGTGGGGTGGGCTAGGTGCTCACCAAAGCTGTTCTACCACTCCTCCTCCTCAGCTGGACAGGGGAGAGAAAATACAGTGAAAGTCTCATGAGTCAAGACAGGGACAGGGAGAGATCACTCACAAATTACTGTCACAGACAAAACAGATTCAACCTGCAGAAATTATTTTAATTTATTACCAATCAAGTCAGAGTAGGACAATGAGAAATAACCTCAAATCTTAAAAACATCTTTCCCCCACCCCTCCCTTCTTCCTAGCCTTAACTTTACTCCCAGTTTTCTCTTCCTCATCACTTTCAGCAGCACAGTGACGTGGGGAATGGGGGTTGTGGTTAGTTCATCACACTTCATTTCTTGTGCTCCTGCCTCCTCATGGGGGAAGGCACCTCTAACTATTCTCTGGCTTCAGTGTGGGGTCCCTCCCATGGAAGATAATCCTCCATGAATGTCTTCAATGTAAGTCCTTCTCATGGGATACAGTTCTTCACAAACTATTCCAGTGTGGACTCCCTCTATGGGCTGCAGTCCTTCAGAAACAGACTGCTCCAGTGTTGGTCCCCTGCAGAGTCCAGAGTTCTAATAGCTCATTTGCCTCAGCGTGGGCTCCTTTCTCTCCACCAGTGCACAGGGCCCGCCAGGAACCTGCTCCAGCGTGAGCTCCCTGTAGGGTCACAGATTCATTTGAATGCATCCATCTGCTCCAGAATGGGTTTTTTCATGGGCTGCAGGTAGGTATCTGCCTCACTCTTACCTTCCATGGGCTGCAGGAGCACAGCCTGTCTCACCATGATCTTCACCATGGACTGCAGGGCAACCTGCAGGTCTGGTGTCTGGAGCAACTACTTTTCTTCCTTCTTCACTGGCCTTGGCACCTGCAGAGGTGATTCTCACATTGTCATTCCTCTCTGGCTGCAATTGCAATGCACAGGGATTTTGTCTTAAATACATTACCACAGAGGTGCCACTGCCATTGTTATGGGCTCATCGTTGGCCAGCAGCTGGTCTGCCTTGGACCCAGTTGGCATGGGCTCTATTAGACAATGGGGAAGCTTCTCACAGAAGCAACCGGTGTGGCTCCCCCAACAGCAAAACTTTGCCATGCAAACCCCATACACATTGATTTTTGGTGTTACTATGTAGCTGGATAACTTGCTAACAGCTCTTGATGCAGGGGGAAAAAAAAGAGAAGAAAAGAATTGCTTCTCAGAAAACCAGATGTATGAACAAGAGGTAGCTACCAACAAGATCCTCAGAATGATGACTGTCAAGATCTTAATTAAAAATTATTTACCAACAAAAGAAAAAAGAAATAAAGAGCAAGTAATATTCTAAATAGAACAAAGCATACGTCCTGCCATGAGGACAAACTGACTGCAGTTTTGTTTTAAGGCTGGTACTTCATTTATCTGTGTAAGCTGTTAATTTTATAACTTGATATGAACATGTATTTCACATTTTACTCAGCCTAAGTCATACTCAGGCAGTAGTTGCTCAGAGTAACATCTGGCAAACATCCTACAAAATAGATGAATTTTATTAGAAACATTAATTTCAGAGAGGCAAACAAATCTTTGATTCAAGTTTTATTAGCAAGCCATTCAGAAGAGAATTTAGGGAACAGTACTTCCATGGTTCTGCATTAGGAGGAAAAAATTGCTTTAATTAGATATGGTAAGTGATCAATTCTGCATGCTATGATTAGGAGGACAGCTCTATTAATAATATATACAATAAGATGTCCAAGTCCATGAACATCTGTTCCTAATCATCAAACCCAGAATATACCAAAAGCTCTCATTTGTATTCATTTCTGTGCCACAGAAACTCAAATCCCAAATATTTTATTGTGATCTTTATGCAACAACAACAAAAAAAAAAACAACCCAGAGGAGGAGAGGGAAAGGAAGGGAAGGGAAAAGCTACAGAAAGAGGGGAAAGGAAAAGAAAAGGAAAGAGGGGAAAAGGAAAGATGATAAAAAGCAAGGAAAAGAATAAAAAGGAAAGAAAAGAGAAAAATAGAACAACAAAAAAGACAACTCTACTTTCCTACTTGCATTTCAGCAGGGCGATGACTGCTGAAAGTTAAATGTAATTTTAATTGCAAGGTAGAGATTTCCCAGAAATGAGGTTTGCCTATACTGACAATTGCACAGTTTTGAATAGAATAGAATCAACCAGGTTGGAAGAGACCTCCAAGATCATCCAGTCCAACCTAGCACCCAGCCCTATCCAGTCAACTAGACCATGGCACTAAGTGCCTCATCCAGGCTTTGCTTGAACACCTCCAGGGACAGTGACTCCACCACCTCCCTGAGCAGCCCATTCCAATAGCAAATCACTCTCTCTGTGAAGAACTTCCTTCTAACACCCAGCCTATATTTCCCCCGGCACAACTTGAGACTGTGTCCCCTTCTTCTGTTGCTGGTTGCCTGGCAGAAGAGACCAACCCCACCTGGCTACAACCTCCCTTCAGGTAGTTGTAGACAGCAATGAGGTCACCCCTGAGCCTCCTCTTCTCCAGGCTAAACAACCCCAGCTCCCTCAGCCTCTCCTCAGAGGGTTTGTGTTCCAGGCCCTTCACCAGCCTTGTTGCCCTTCTCTGGACACACCCCACTGTTTTCCAGATAGCTCTCAGAATGTCACAAATGGCCAAAGAAGATGCATGACGGGCCAGTAAAAGCTACAAGTTTAGTTTGGCATATCTAAGGGGATTGCTGGAACAAGACTGGAGGAGTGCACTTAATCCCATCAGGAAGCTGGGAATCTCACACCCCAAAGGGTTATTGTTAAGAAAAGCTTTGTGAAAACACTCTGTTGTCACTCATGCTAGCTGAGGTCCCTTAGTAGTAACAACATTTGCAGAGATGTTTTTTTCCCAAGGGTATGTTTTGGATGGCACTGGTGCAGCACCTAATGTATATTTGCAGCCTACTACAAACAAGGCAATCTTTTGCTGGTGTCAAGATGAGTCAAAGCCTAGCTTGAAGTTTGATTGCATGTCATCCAACTCTGAACCCTAGTGCAGGCCACATGTCTCTGGCAGTGAAGGAAAGAAGGCTGAGACATAAAAGCAGTCATTCCTACCCAAAGGGGTCAGTCCCAATGGTTCTCTATCCTTCCAGCATCTCTCACAGGAGCTGACCTGAGACAATTCAGTTCTATGTTGTGGCAGACAATGATTCTTTTTCAGCTGTTTTCCACAAGATTCCTTTTCTGTCATCTTAGCAAATGGGATCAGCTGTGGAGAAGTCCAAAGTATGCCAATGCAAGTGCAAAAAGAGGTGTGGGGGAAAAGGTGCTGAACAAGCTGTTAGATCAGGTCAAGCCATGACATGTACCTTTGTCCTCGTGCCTGCTTTCAGTATAACTTAATATTAAGGGTGCTGACAATGTAGCTCCAGCAGGTCTCGTTGTAGCCAGAGACATCACACCAAAACATGCCTGAGGAAGACATGATTTATCAGTGCTTGTGGGGGAAAGTATTTACCACTCTGTGAACATCTGCAAGGTGGGGGGGAGGGGGAAGCTGTGGGTTCGGGCGTATCTCCATTTCCCACTCCTGAAAGGAGAAAAATGGAGCTGTAACGACCAAGTTCAGCCACAGCCAGAAGTCTCAGTCCTTGACTCATTGAAGTGACAGGATTACCCCTGATAAAAAAGGCTACATATGCAGGGTCTGCAAATACTTGATTCTGGCACAGGTCTGTGTGCACACATGCAAACAAGGAAAAGTCCAAGAAAGAAACATCAAAGGGTTTAGGCACACCATGGCTTTTACACAACAAAAACGTGTGAACAGTACAAGAAGGCAGCAATAATGTTTCTAATGTATCCAAATTTCACAACTGACATTTTGCAGTTGAATTAATCTTGCATCCCTTGCTGACTATCATAGCTGCTCCTGGCTTACCATGCCTGACTGTTTTTTTCAGATAAACATTAAAGGAGTAATAAGATTCAGGAGTGTATCTTACTGATTATAACTACACTTTAATGTGAAATGTGTACCTAAATCAAATGAAGTCCTTTGACAATCCGTATCTCACTGCATATGAATTTATCTGGTGCAGAAGTATTGCTCGGCGCTTGACAGCACTGTCAGGGAATAACCGTTGAGGAATTGTCAGGGAATTCACTGTGCTTAGTGCTGTGCTCTGTGGGGTACATACTGCTGGCTTCAAGTAGAACAGACGTGGCATACGTGACCCACTCCTGCATGTGTCAGAGCTTGGACTTTGCGGCTCAAGTAGCAGCGCGAAGTGCTGGTAATCTCGGCAGGGCCCTCGACTTGAAGGGGAAGAAAATAAGCGGCGTGAACTTTGCCATTTTGGGGGGTGAAAAGTGCCGGGTTCTGACTGAAACCCACCTAGCTTCCGGCCATGCCCTGCCGCTGCGCCGCTGCGCAGGACGCGCCGCACGGCCAAGCCAGGCTTCGCGGGTGCCTGAGCAGTCTTCCCGGGGGCACAGCCCTCCCCCCGGGCAAGCTTAGACACGCACGCGGATGCGGCGGGGGTCCCGGGAGGCAGCTGAGAGAGGGAGGTGCCGGCGCCGGGGACGCGCTGCTACGGCTGCCGCGCAGGATAGATGGCCCTGTCAGACGGGCAGCTGCGGGGTGGCGCAATTAAGAGCAAGGGGCAGTGTCGGTAACTTCAGCTGCCTTGGGTGAGGCACGAACGCTTCGCCCGCAGTTTCCAGCGCGGCTTGACTGCAGGCAGCGTCTCTCTCTGATTTTTATTTGCTTCAGTTTTGGTTTCTGCGGAGGCTTTGTGTGTTCGTTTGCTCGTTTAGCTCATCGTGGGCACTTTGCGCGTTGCACTTGGAGCAGTTATTTACTCTTTGCCTTTCGTGAGGCGCTGTTAATTGGATGCGTGCTGGTCGTGTCGGGGACGAACTGAAGAGAGACAGCGTGATGGCAGCTCGTGGCCCGCCAGTTCAGAGAAAGTGTTCTCTCTAAAACGGTGACGCCGTGGAAAGGCGCGCTATCGCCTGCAGCGAGGGACGAAGTTTATCACGGTCTCACTCGAGCTGTCTCGGAGTGGCACAAAGTTCGCTCACAGCCCGCAAAGTGTTTTCTGCCAACAGAGCCAAAAGACCCGACAGGCCCTTTAGGATAGATAATTAAGAGAAGTACTATTTTATTATGCGGACCTTTTAAAATCTAGGGCCTTCTTCGCCCCGGGATACCGTACCTGGCACCTCATGAAACAGTTCCATCAGGTCCCGAAGCCGCCGCTGCGTGAGGCGCGCGTACAGGACAGCTGGAGAGCTCCGGGAGGGGCACGTGCAAACCCCACCTGGTCTAACTACGAGCCTCGGAGCGGGGTGCCAGGAGACCACAGCGCGGCCGACATGCGAGGGCAGAATTCCTCAATGGCGCTGCCTGCGCCCCTTCAGGGCAGGCGGGTCTCGCGGCACTGCAGGCCACGCCCCCCGCGCGCACGTGCGGGAGCAGCCGCCGCCCGCTCCCCGAGGGCTGGCCGCGCCCCGCAGCAGCCGATTGGCTGGCGGGGCCGTGGGAGCGGCCTTGGGTGGTACGGGCCGGGCCGTGCCGGGCCGCGCGGGCTCCACCTACGCGCGGCGCGGCGCGAGCGGGCGGTGTGGCGCGGCGCGCACACATCCCGCACGTAGCCGGCGTCGTTCGCAGCGCGGGGTCGTCTGCCCACTCGGACCGCAGGTCAAGCGTAGGCTGCCGGGTGCGGCTCCTGCACCGCTCCAGTGGGTCCCACACTCTGCTTGGAACGGGGCAGCAGCAGCGCCGGGCTTGGGCAGCACCGCCGTCCCCGAAGCGCTGGGCTGCGGACCGCAGTGCAGCCCAGCCCGTCTCGGCGAAAGTTTTGCCTCGCCTCGGCTGGCCCCGCGCCGCGGCGGAGCCCTTGCCCGGCTCCGTCTGGAGCCGGCAGCGGCCCGGCAAGCATCACCTCCCGACGCGGGCGCCGGTAGGGTAGCAGCACACCCGTCCCCCCTGCGCCATGCCACTGGGGCACATCATGAGGCTCGACCTGGAGAGACTCGCTCTGGAGTACGTCGTGCCCTGCTTACATGACATCGGTTTCTGCTACCTGGACAACTTTCTGGGAGAGGTGGTGGGAGACTGCGTGCTGGAGCGGGTGAAGAGGATGCATCGCGACGGGGAACTGGCCGACGGGCAGCTGGCCGGCCCCAGCAGCGGCGTTGCCAAGCGGCACCTCCGTGGCGACCAGATCAAGTGGATTGGGGGTACTGAGGAGGGCTGCGAGGCCATCAACTTTCTCCTCACTCTGATAGACCGACTGGTGATGTACTGTGGCAGCCGGCTCGGCAAGTACTACGTGAAAGAGCGATCCAAGGTAAGGGGCCGAAGGGCCTCGTCGCGCCCGCCCACCGGCGCCGGCTGACGGCCGCCGGACCGATTCGACTCGCAGCTCTCGATGGGACCGGGCGGAGGGTTTCCACGAGCTCACTCCCTCCTTCCCTGTGCCGCATCCTCGCTGTCTGCGTGTGTCTGTGGCTCAGGCAGACCAGCTCCTGGTGGCAGAGGCGCCTGGCGCTGCCTCAGGTACTGCCGCGGCGAGTAGCCGCTCAGCAGCCCTTGCCAGCAGCGGCAGGGAGCGCTGACCTCCATCTGCGGGCCTCTTCACCCCCCCTGTACCATCCGTGCTCTGGGCACGCTCACCGCGCTGCCGTGTTCTGGGCTTCTCAATTGCCGGACCCCAGGAGGGGTCTCACCTGTATCCCTATGTGCCACCGAAGATCAGTTCGCAGGCGGCACTCTGCTTCCCAGCTGTGAGGCTGGAGAGCGGAGACCGCTAACGCGGGACATACTATGCCAAAACCCAGGCTAATGTTGAGCTTTTGAAGCGTTGTTTGAGATAGAGGGAAAAGCAGCTTTTCCGATCACGCACAGGGCACGCATCCCATTACTTGGCTGTTTGCGCTCACAGGATAGTCTTACTCAAAGTAGTTTCGATGGCCCAAATCATGCCAGCGTCCTGCAGCTGAAGAGATGATTGTTACAGCATTGGTCTGTGGCACAAAATATAAGGGATGCTTGGTTTGAGTACAGCAAACTCTTTCGAAGATAGGTGGTTTGGTTGTTTTTTTTTCCTAAACTTTCTTGCTGAGAAATGGAGAGGACACTTGTAATACAGGTTTCTTTCCTAGTGAAGTTTAGTTGCATTTGCAACACTCATTACTTTTTAGTTTGGGATAACTTTTCGTTTCGCTCCCAACTTGTAAGTTTTGCTGAGGCAAAAAGTGGATTGACCTTTGCTTCATTGTTCCTAGTGCTGAAAACGTCTCCATTCCTTTGTCTCTGACTCAAATTATATATATCAAAACATCCACTTTTTTTAGAGATATGCCAGAAATAGAAATGATGAAACTTAAAAAAAACAAAAAGTCGCAAAAGGGAAATGTTAGGTCAAAATGGTCATAACTAAACTAAGGGGGTGTGTTAGTGGTTTTGAGACTTTCCCCCCTCAAAGAAAATGAAGAAAATTGCATGGTGAT
This sequence comes from Tricholaema leucomelas, assembly GCA_013400475.1. Taxonomy (NCBI): domain Eukaryota; kingdom Metazoa; phylum Chordata; class Aves; order Piciformes; family Lybiidae; genus Tricholaema lacrymosa; species Tricholaema leucomelas. Next base: position 1,576,741 of record WAAF01005652.1, read on the forward strand.
GTTTACCAGTTGCTTGAGAACACCTTAAAACCTGTGGATGTACCTTCACCATGTACTTGTACACAGTGTTGGGATTAATAAAATGTTGACATGTTTCTATTAGCACCACTGAATTATTTATCAGTTCAGTTAAAGTTTGGGAAGCTTTGGTTTAAAACATGTCTAACCTGGATGTCACTTATTCATGGTAGGAGCCTGGTATTAGAAGGTACATATAAGCATTCTGCTTTGACATACCTTTAAGGTTTTCCTAGTTCTTCCTTTGAGTAACTCTTATTTGCTTGATTATTGCTGTAGGTGTGTTGATGGCTGTCTAGGGGCAGGATGAGAAACAGAGGCTTGTATTAAAGTTGAACTGGAGTGAAAAGAGATTGTCCAGCATTTTTTTACAAGGCATTTGGAGAAAGAGTCAGATGAATATGTGAGGGCTATTGGCACTGGTTGGAGAGAAGGATCATTTGAGAGTGACCTGGGATTATGGAGATGATGTTAAAACAGTTGTGGTGTTCTGGCAGTCATTTTTGTACGAATAATAACAACAGGACAACTTGTTTTATAGATGCCAAGCTACTTGCTGTTAAGAGAGGCTTTTGGCCCTTGTGTTTTAGCATGGAAGATGTTAGGCTTCAGAGAGTGTATGGAAGTGCTGCACAACAGTCCAGAACTGAAAGAGACTTAGATGTCCTTTGTAAAATAAATGTGGAGGGATTTCTATCAGAAATTCATAGTGACCAATGCACTCATTATAATAACAAGTACCATGGATATGTGGCAGCTGCTGTCTGCAGCTGGGATATGGGATACCTTCAGCAGAAACATTACTCCTGTGACTAACCAACTGACTACTACAGTATATGCAGTTTTCCGGTTATCTATAGACATTTCCCTTCCACTGTTAAATCTTCTCATGTTGCTGTCTCTTAAAGTCGTTTGAATGCATACACAAAAATCCCTAATTTAAATGAATCTTATTTTATCTGCACAATTGTGTAGGTAAATGAATATCTGGAGAACTTTTGCAGCTTAACAGTTGGAGAGACCTAGGGTGTTTCTGAGTAATTGGACTAGAACTTCTTAGCTGGACACATGATATTGTAATGTATTGTTTTGGAATATAGGTATTAGATGGAACTAACAGTCCAGAACAGTATATCTGAAGTGTAAGTCTTTGGCTATGTGGTAACTCCTCTTGTAATGGAAATGAACCTGTGTATCAGCCTAATCGTTATTTAGAGGTTTATGCTTCATCCTTGAGATCCTTTCCAACCTGGTATTCTATGAATCTGTAAGAGGGGAAGGCTTGCTAAGTGAACTTCTATCAGCTCACTGTCTGTTTAGTATGATGTGCTTCATGTTGTTTTGGTAGCTATACAAACAGAAGTTAAGAACAATTTTTGTCTAATAAAGAAAACTTTCCATGTGTGAAAGGCATGAGAGAAATGACTTTGCTGTTTTCAAATGAATTTCAGCAGTGTTAAAGAAAGTTAAGAGTGAATCAAAGAGAATGGATGGAAATAAAGTTTTACAAGGGTACTGGATACTCTTAAGAGCTGTTGGGTCAGATAATGAAATGTAACCCTTTGTCTTTGCAAACCAGTGATTTCAATCTATCTTTGGAATCAGTAGTTAAAAAAATACTTATCTGCAAGGTTGAATGATCAAAATAACCAGAGAAAATTCTTCTAAAGGGTTGGTAGATCAAATATATTGCTTGTAGGCTTCTGCATTCTCAACTACAGTGTACATTTTCTGTTAAATGATACAATGGTTTCACTTTTATAGTGGGTAAATGGCTAAAGATATCACTGAGGCATTGTTGGCCTGGGTTCAGTCTTCTCCCCAGAGTGAGGAGATTCATGTCCTTGTGCAGCGGGACACTCTGTCTCCACTCTACTGGAACTCTGATGCTTGATGAAGAGAAGCTGACAGGTGGTTGCAGCTGGGAAACAAAGCTGCAGCTTGGTCTGTGAGGCCAATGACCTGGAGTGCTCTTAGGTTGGGTGATGGTCTGGGGACTTTGCATGAAAAGGTGATGTGCTGCAGCCTCTGACTCCTCAAGTCCCAAAGTCCCCCTTCTTGAGATTAACTGGCATTTATAGGGAATTGATGGGCTGATGGGATGCCCTGTAGAAAAATAAATGTAAATAAATGTGTTTTAAATCAAAACAAACAACCTCCCCCCACAAGCCTAAAGGATAGGAAAATATTTGAGAAGAGAAGACATTTGATAAATTTCTCTTTCAAGACATAAGAAATACTTAAGTGCCTTTTTTTTTATTCTCTCTTTAGATTTAGAAGCTGCGGATATCCTAGGTGTTGTGGAGTTTGGGATATCCGTCCCTTTGGCAGCCTCAGATGCTGCAGAGTCTGGACAGCCCTGAGCTCTGGAAGTGTCTGTCCTGTGGGGAGGCAGGGGATAGAGGCTGGCAGGAACTGTGTCAGCTCTCTGATGCATGGAAACATGAAAGTCGTGCTTGTGGTGGAAGATCTGCTCCTGAGCAGTTGTGGCTAGTTCCCCTTTGACATTTTGCCTTTCATGGAGTAGGATGGCTCTCCCTATGATCAGCTTGGTCCCAAAGTGATGCTGTCGATGCCTGCTACCCTAGGCCACCTCATCTGAGTCAGCACTTGTTGCACTGCCAGTGGGCTATTGGTCCTCACAGGCGAGAGGTGGAAGGTACTTTGAACTGGTGTGGCTGTGTTCAGCACGGACTCTGCACCGTGGTCTTGACAGCAGCACGTCCCTCTGTGAGTCAGTGGTACCCTCTTGAGTGCCATCATAGCTTGCATTCCATGTAAGGGCTGCCTTTGGGGACCTCAAGCTCATCTTGTGCCTGCTGTACATGGGTGAGATCCAGTAATTAGGAAATAATGCAGAACCCAACTGCTCACATTCAGGGTCAAGTATATGACCTGAAGTTAAAAGAACGTGTTTCCAATATGGGATTAGTTACTTTAGAAGTCCCTGTGGGAAGTAAACCCTCTTGAAAACTTTCTTCAAAATCTGTTGGGTCTTTCACTTTTTTTAATGGGATGTTTTCTGCTCCTCCCTGCTCACCCACTCCTGCTCTCTCTGATCATTGCAGGAAAAGTGCTTCGTGGATAGTGAGTCTTTGCTGGAAACCATAGTGCCCCTTCTGCATGGGGAGTGCTTAGGTAGGTTTAGAAATGTGGTTGGTCTAGCAGGTTGCTACTAAGATTTCCTGAGGACTGAAGAATTGCATGAAATGTCACAGGCCTGAGCTGAGTGATTTTACCAAGTCTTTCATAACTCCTGTAATGAGGCAAGATATTTTTGCATTTATGTATGAAGAAAAGTTCTATAGCATTCAAACTGTATCCTTTGCAATTAAAACACAGACTGAAATGCTGTTGCCTTTTCTGGTTTGAGGTGGGTGTAAGGAGCAGGATAACAGAAAACTGCCTGTAGAGCTGAAGGGCAAATACAGCCTGTGGAAATACCCCAGTATATTATATGTTAGAAAGGATTTTTAGTAGTTGTATAAGCAGTGTGCCTTGCAATTAGTTTACAATGGGAGTTCTGATGAATACCACCACCCAGAAGAAATATGCATAATTTCTGTTTCTTCTAATCAAATGCACATGTTCTAGCATAATGGATATGTTCAAATCTCTTCTTCTGGCCAGACACTGGCAGAGTCCAGAGCCACTGGAACTGTAAATACAACAGACAAGTCATTTTATGATATCAGACTGAGGAATTCAGCATTGGCACAGATCCTAGAGTGGTTGCTTTGGCTCAGTGTCAAAGCTGATGTTTATATCTGTGTTTGTCAAGCAAGATTAGTTAGCTTGGTTAATTATACACAGGAATTTTTACTTGACAATCAGAGCATTAAATGGGCATATTAGCTCTTGGTTTTGTTCTTCTCCAGATTTATTCTTGGTGACTTTTTAAAGCTTTCAAAAGATACTTCTTCTCTGAAAGAGACACTTAGAGAATCTTTCAGATTGCTTATTCACTCAGCAGGGACAGGGTATTGGGGAAATGTGTCACTGTTTTACAGGCAAGGGATGCACATGTCTGTAAGTGTGTTCAGAAGCATGAGTAGCTTCTGTGCAATGGTGTTTGAGCTCATACTTGGGTGCTGAAGTTAGAAGCAGCTTGAATTTGCTACCTGTTATGTATCATCACTCTTGAGAACCTGACTGTAGTTTACTGGTAGACTTATTCCATGGCAGGCAGTGGAAAAAAATGCACTGTCTTCATCGTGTGTTACACCAGCACTTTTGGCAGCCAGGTGGCTGCTGCCAGTCCTCCTTTGCCTCTCTCATGGAGAAGTCTGCAACCACCCAGTGACTTTTCTTGCACAGTGTTAGGAACCCATCTGTGTACTTCACAGGTGTAGCTGCAGAGGAAGGCAGAAAGTGACTTGGCTAATCCTGTAGGAGAAGGGAAATAAGTCTGAGCTCTTTGGCAGTATATAGAGCAGAGTGATCTGTTTGTCCTGAAATTGTGCAGGTGTTTGTGGCATCAGAGAAATTAACTTTTTTAATATTGTCTGTGATTTTTTTAGTCAGACAGTGCTTAAAGAATTGTATGGGACTCTGGAGTTAGACAGTGGCAAAGCAGTGAAGTTTTCTACTGTCTCATACTGGTAGTGCATTTTCCTCAATACCTTCTTAATCCATTGCCAGGATTGCTCTGGTATCAGTCCTTCCCAGTGCCACTGGGTCAGCTCTTAAAACCAGAGAGTAGCAATGATAGCCCTGCTGATGTGCCTGCCAATATCCCTGTTGCAAGCCCTAAGTAAATATGTCTGTCTCTGTTTAGTGGGGAGGGGGCTTATTGCGCATTAAATGTCACTGTAAACATTCCACCATTGCATGGGGACACTAATATAGGTGGCACTAATGATGCTGAATATAGGGAGTGTCTGTCCTTTGGACTGGTGGGGTGTGTACAACAGCATTGTAAGGCATGGCAAGACTGAGATTTCAGTGCCCCCTCCTGCTGAGCTTGCAGTTTGAGGGGAAAGGGAGTTGGTCCTTGATAATAATATTTGTACACAGCCTTTTCCCAGGATAATTATTAATGAATAATTCAATTCATTACAGCTCATTGCTAATGATAGTATAAATTTAAATGGAAATGCATTGATGTTCATGATGCTGATGTAGGGCAACATCTATGTAGTAAAAGTGAACTTGTTTCTTTGCATTAAGGATTCCAGCTGCCTGTGGTGATTCCAATATTTGAATCTGATTTCACAATAAACACTTTTTTTCTCTGACTTACAAACTGATCTGGTTGGTGGTTCAGTGTAATACAGCCTTACCTTGCATGCTGCCTCCTGAGCAATTGAGTTGATTTCTCCTGTGGTGCACAGATGTATTTATTTAATAATTTATTTACTTATTTTTTCCTGAGGTAGTGGCTATAGGAATGTTTAAACAGTGTGTGTACTGCTTCAGTAATTCCTTTCCATATGTGAAAGGGATGGGATAGAGGGAGAAAATAAAATCACAGTGAACCAAACATGAATATATTTTTAATCAGATGAAATCTTGATGTTTGCTAAACAGACTTGACACACCTGGGAGAGATCAATACTTTTATCAGATGTTTCAAGATGACTTTTACAAAGTCAAAGTATTTTTTGACTCTTTTTCCAGGTATTCATTTTTTTAAAAGTCGGGATTTTTTTTCTCCTGCTCCTGTTTCAATTGGATTGCCTTTTCCTGCTGTGTAATAGGTTGGGGCAAGTGGTCCTTTGGCACTATCAGGCCACATAGTCCTCATCTATCTTTCAGGGGATGGCATATGAGGAGGAGGAGGTCAGGAAGGGAAGCCTGTGAGTAACTGTTGCCAGTTTTAGATTTATGGAGAAGGAGTATGTGTGCATAGCAACTCAAGGGAATTTGAAGCCCTGGGTTGGATTATTCATGACTGTGATCCTGTCACAAAGCTGAAGACTTGAAATAACATTGTTAGAAAGCTGCTAGCAGCACAACTGTCCCTAAGCTTCCGTGAAAAGGTTTTATACATTAGTAGAGGACCTCTTGGGTAGAAGTGTTTTGGGAAACTGCTTCTGGTACCTCGGTGGACTTCATGATGAGTAACCGATGCATTGACAGAGAACGTGGGGGTACTTGTTAGAAGATTTTGGTTGACGTGTAACATTACATAGCAGTTTGGTTTAGACCATTTATTGCTTTGAAAGTAAATGACAGGGGGTTGGTCAAAAAGCAAGAATGTCTCTTTAGCTGTTCAGGCTGTGAGGTGGAGGAAGAAAATGAAGGAGTCTCATGCCAAGTACACTACGTGTCTCCTACTGTTTAAACTATTCACAGGCACGTCGTGCTGTGCTGTCAACACACCACTCCTGACCACTCCTGCCAGTGACTTGGAGAGAGCTGTTAGCCCCATTTCCCCTCTATCACTCACTCACACATACGCATCTACTATCTCTGTGACTGAAAGGAGCCTTTCCTGTAACCGTTTTTCTCTTGTCACAGCGTTTTGATAAGATTAGTAGACAAAGAAACTTCGTGCCACCATGTGAACTACTTAATAGGAAGCAGTTGATTAAAAAAGTCATTAGTTGATTTGCACAAATAGTGTAAGGCAAGAGATTTTGCTGACCAGAATGGTACCATGGACGCTTACTAAATATTCATGCCACCAGCCACGAATTCCAGTTTTAAATGTGTAGTATAGATTGCAGGGGTACGGCGTAGCACTCTCTCTGCACACACTGTAAGGAGTTTGTCCAAAGCTTTGACAGGTGGAGATGGCAGACTAGCCATGCCTTTAGCCAAACATCAGGGCACTGCATCCTACTTTATATCAAAAAAGTAACTCTTTAGTTCATCTGAACATCCCATCTGTTTAGTTCATATGAAGGTCATGATAGATTTTCCTGTGCTTTCTCTTTGGACCTGAAAATCCAAAGAAGAAATATGTTTACATTTTACTTGTCTGTAAGTTGTCATCCTAAATAATTGCTTATATGTTATTTTATTATTATTATTATTATTATTAATATACAAATTGATAAGGCAAATGTTTTTAAAGTTTTGTCCCCAGGTCAGCAGTTCACTTAAGTACTTTCTTTAAAGGCTCTTTCAAATGAACTTGACTGAAGCACATCCCTTGCTTCTTGGCTTAGACTATACTAGAATACATTTAGATAACTTTGTGAAAAGTTGCAGTAATTTCTTGTGCCATCCTTAGTCTTTGTCTACATTTTGTCTTAGATTTGAAATATGGGCCATCTTTTACATGGCATCTTGAGAGCCTTGATGGATGTGATTTTTGTTTAACTTCTGCACTTCACTGTCTTGTGGTAAACCTGTCTTATACCATTAGCAGTGGCAGCTATTCCCTGTCTATATAGGGAGATAGGTGATAGTGCAGGCTGGGGAATGCCACTCTGAATAATAAAAGCTTGAGGTGCAAGACACTGTTGGAGAGCAGACTCTAAGGTGGTGGATGCCCTTGTTGGGGCTTCCTGACTGCCCTGAGGCTCCAGGGAGTGACAAAAGTCTCCTGCACACAGCTCATGTGGGTAGGGAAAAAAATTCAGAGTGAGGGGAATTTGGGAGAGGAAATGTTAAAAAGTAAAAGGAGGGGTGGGGTGGATGGGGAAGAGAAGCATCAATTAGCTCTCAGCTTGCCTGTTCCTAGGTTGTTAGCAGTCTTAGAGTGTGTTTTTTGCTATATGATTTCCCTTAGGGAATCTAGTAGAAGTGGTTTAAGAAATGGAAAAATGAGAATCATCACTGTAAAAGCTGTAACATGCCCTGCTGTTAAGATGCGTAAAACATGGCATATGACTTGAATGTCCCCCAGGGTGCATTGATAACTGTTCTTTACAGTGTTCACCAATGCTTCCACGTCTTTAAATCAACTTGTCCTCTGTCTTCCGCTGTCTGTGGAGCATCTGCATGATGTCTCTGAAGCAGGCCAGCAAGAAAGGTCACTGCCTGGTTAACTGTTTTACAGACTTCCTCTTTACAGAGGAGCAATGAAAGGATTTGTGCATGCTGGTCCTCATTGCCAAATTTGCTATAATTCAGCATTTGATGGCGGTCAAAAGTTCAAATGTCAAGGTTGTGCATTTGACCATTATACTTCTGAGTGCATAACTCAATGTCTAACTGGTGACCTAAAGGCTTGGTGCCAGTCTGACACTCACAGTGATAGTTGATTGGCACGGATGAAAATGTGGTGGACTTATTTTTCTTTCTGTTTAGCTAAGATGTCTGCACCTGAAACAAATGCAGTATTTTCTTCTTTCTTAGTTTACTTTTGTCTTTTGTGGGCACTTGGTTAAAACCCTGCTTACTAAGTGTAGAAGCTATTGCTGAAAATTATGAGCTATATGTCTACCATGTGGACACCAGTTGTACCAATGGTGACTGTAGCTATGGGCAGACATAGTACCTACTTCACCACCACACCTAAATATGCATATATACCTCTACAGACCTGACTTGCCACCATGTTATCTGTGCTGTCTTCCCCCTCTGCATTTCCCACTTGTGCCCGACACCTCTGGCAAAGCCATCTGCAGACAAGGTGTTTCTTACCTAACTCTTACCACAGACTGTCATGCCTTCGTAGCCACCGTTTCTCATCTTCACCCCAGGGAATGGAAAAGAATGGGATGAAGACTGCTCTTCTAGCTGCTCAACTAGCTGGTACCCTGGGAGGACAGGTCGTGCCCAGTCTCCAGACTGGCTCTCCCCCAGCCTCCCCTGTGGTGGCTCCATGTACATGCTGCTTTTGTCACACTGGCTGCCAGAGAGGAAAGGTTTTGGAGAGGAAGAGGAAGGAGGGGGGAACAGAGCCAGAAAGACCACTCCAGGCTTTCTGCATCCTCAGGAAGTATCCTGAACCCACACCAGAGAGACCACCTTCTGGCTCAGTAGTTGCTGAGCTTCCTGCAAAAACTGCCTTAAATGCCGAACAACATTATTACTTTAAGACCTAGTCCTGAGCTGGGCCTCCCAAGGGCCATTACTTCAGTGAGTTGCAGTGGGAAGGACTGGGTAAAGCTCCAGAGGAGACTGCAGCAAAGCAGAGCTGCAGGGATGAACAGACTGGAGGGAAGCTGGGGAGAGAACCCTTTGGGCACGGCTGTGTGCCTGTACAGAGCCACTGCCCCAGCCTGTGTTTGAACCCTGTGGCAACAGCTGCCAGGCAGCCAGCATGTAGGGTTGGTCTCTTCTGTCAGGTGGTGGCAGCATAAATCCATGGGAGAGATCTGACCAGTGGAAAAGGAGAAGTAGGAATTCAGCAGCCCTTGATCAAATCCAGAGTATGATTTTTGCCTCTCACCTGAGTTTAGGACCAAGGTTCCCTTTTTATGTTGAGAGGTTTTGTGACTAGCTTTAAGATGTGCAAACATACAGGTGTGCAAATGTAAGGTTGTGCTCTGTGTGTGCATGTCTGTTTATTCATGCTTTCTGTATTCTGAGTTGTCTGGTTTGTGTCTACACACATCTTAACTGGTGCAAGTACCAACTCTGTAGATAGTGGCCAGGGCAGGCACTACAACACTTAGGATTTATTTTCTTTTTCACTAGTACATTTTATTGCCTAACCATAGGACAGGTGTATGATGGTATCATTACAAAATTGCCTTAAATACAAATAGCTTGTTTCCCTTCCTGCCTGGAAAGATGCTGTGTCATCACCTTTAATTGCACCTACACACAAGAGATTGCATTGTTGTAATGCACATGTGTGGTCCGAGCAGTGCAACTTCATATGTAGGCAAAGCCTTAGAGGTGGAAAGTACGCATGTTGTTTAAGCATAGCAGAAGTCATTTCGGGAGGTAATTTATTACGAGCGAGTTTTACCCACGAATATTTATTTAAACAAAATCCTATGCAGGAATAAATGTACTGTTAGCTAGGTAAGGTCCCTGGAAAAGGTGGTGAGGGAGCAAAAGATGGGTGGGGGGTGAGCGAGACAGTTTCCTTCCGAAGTTTACATAGGAGATAACTGGTCTCATCAATTAGCCTTAACTTGGAGCTGTTGCTGTGGTAATGATCACTGAAGAACCATTCATCTATCTGTCCATGAATCGCACTCATATCTTAGCAGCCTCAGAAGCCCAGACGGCTCTGACAGTTTTGGGAGGACTCTTGAGGCATATCTGGGGTAACTGCCAAATGTGACGGCACCAGTCTGAATCCTGCCTTCCACTCTGACAGCAGAGAGACTTCCACTGAGCCAAATGGAACAAAGTAAAAAATCACCCCGGTGTGGTGCTGCCTTCGCTGCGGCGGCAGTGTGCGAGGCCACCCGTACAGTAGCCTCAAGGTGGGACGCTGATGCACAGCTGGAGCCTCCCCTCCCCCATTGCACATCTGCTTCCAGGTGATGGCTCATCACGTCCTGCCCGCCGGGGCTGCTCCTTCTGAGCCTCCGAAGCGAAATGGGAAGTATTAGGGGTGCTGTAAAGGTCTTGTGGTCAGAGCTGCTTACATGCCCTGGCCCCACGGGCTAAAAATAAATAGTAGTTTTAAAAAAAGGATGTTGGACAGATTGGGCAACTCGGACACCAGCAAAATATAGTTTGCTTGTGTCACGGTTGGTTTCCATGACCTTTATTAATGCACCCACAAGAACGGCAAAATACATAGTTCTTTAAATGTTGCATGGAGGGGGAAAAAGAGTGTAATCCTCTGGGTGATTAGTAGCAGAACTGAAAGGGTCTTAAGCGCTGACAAAGACTGAAAGGCTGGAATATTTAAGGAGCTCTGAAATTATCTTTCTACCACACAGATGAAGATACTCCGCAGAGGATGTCAGCGCTGGTTACCATGTCTTTATTTCCTGCTGAGAACTTGAACATACAAGCAGGGTCCTTACAGATTTCTTTAATGAGCCTGCCCTCGCTTACGAATTTGCTTTGCTGTGGGGGTGGTGCTTGTCGCCGTGTCCCCCCGGGACTCATTACAAGGGGCGCCTTCTCTGTCTGCATTGATTGCTTGGGATGCTTTCTCGCAGAGCAGATCGGTCAGGTGGTGGCTCTTGGAGGAGAGGACTGAAAGAATTTCCCGTGTGATGAAAGAGGGGTGATGAAAGCCCAGGTGAAAGTAAACCTAAAATTTAATTAAACCGACTAGTGTTTTTTCAAAGTGTGGGAAATAAATAAGCGTGTGTGCCTGTGTGTGCGTGCAGCTGGAGGGGCAGGAAGACCAGTAAGAACCAGAACAGAGAAGCGCCTTGAGCGTCTGTGTGCAGCAAGCGTGGGTTTTCCCCTCTTCTCTCCACAGCGTCTCCGTGAAGTGTACTCTGGAGTAAAGTTTGCGTTTGATCGGTGATCGCCTCACGCTCCGCACGTAGCACTGTCGTTAAGCCATCATCGGCCTGGCCTGAAGCCAGGGCTCCGCTAAGCGGTGGCGGGAGGTCTTTCTAAACTGCAACAGCCTTTATTGATGCACTGCGCATGTTTACAGCTGCTAATTGGAGACTTAATCTGAATATCCTTGAGTGAACTAATTCACCGGCAATAGCCGTGGTGCTGTGTGCCTGCTCTTCACAGCGAGCTGATCTTTACTGGGGTTGTGCTGCCTCTGTGTGCGTGCCAGGCACAGCGACTGAATCCTGGTGCAGCTTGAAGTGTAGGTTTAGGTTAGAGTAGGACGTGAAATAAAAATCTTACCTGATTTTGCTGTTGCAGAAGATGAGACGATCACTGGGGAAACTGGAGAAGTGTTAACTGACATACGTTGCAGAAATATGTAGATTAATTAAACATACAAGGAAAGATGTTAATCTTTTTAATTGTTAGAAGAAACAAAGATGCTCAATTCAAGGACAGTTGTCATCCTATTCTTAGATTTGTTTCCTTAAATTTCAGTATTCTGTTTTCTCCTGGCCATGCTCAGAGGTAGAACACAGGAGTGGTAGTTTGAAGCAAGAAGCATTATTTCACTTGGCTTAAAATAAAAAAAAAAAGAGGTGTGTGTGGTAAAAAGCAGTACAGAGACAGAATACAGGGCGAATGCTTGGCTTGCTTTCTTGCCTGGAAGAACAGAAGTCACGTTTCTCTGCTCCCTTGCTCAGGTTTTCTCTCAGTTTCCTAAACTACTTGTTTAGTTTAGGGTCTTACGGGGTATCCATCAGAGGTGAAAGCTCAGGAAAACTCACCACTGTCACTGAAGCTGGGTTTGCAAATGCTGCTTATTCTCTTGGCAGTCATGGATGGTCACAGCCAACACAAAGCATGGCTGTTCCATGCCTTCTCACTTCACAGTGGCACTGCCCTGGCAGCCAGCTGCAACTCAGAGGGCATCTAGATTTATTTCTAAGTGTGTGTTCTGCTGAGAAGAGAAACGAAAAATAGTCACAGTCTGAAGCTGTCCTTCACATTAATAGGCTCTTCAGGCCACGAAGAACTAAGTTTTGTTGCCAGTTGTTAGAAAAGCTTCTTAAGCCCTGTTAGGGATTCATTGAATGAGAAGCTCATCTTTTGAGCAGCATCAGCCTGTGATCTAGCTTCCTTATGCACAGATTCCATAAGATTTGAAAGCTTGTTAAGGGTTCCTTGAGTCACCATTGGATAACATGCCAGTCATCAAACAGCTGTGTGGCATGGAGACAATAAGTAACAGAACTTTCACAGGTGGTTCTTTGTTTCTATCTGTAGTTCTAGAAGAAATATAATAAGCAGAAGCACTTTTCCATCTTATGGTAGTTAGAATAATATCAGGTAATAGTTGTTTTTCGGGTGGTGAACAAAGACAAACCAGTATCTTTGCATCTTTTTTCTGCAGATAAGAGCAGAAGTCTTTCCCACAGTTCCTACTTGCAGGCTGTTGTTCAGAAAACTCTTCAACATGTGTCTTTATGCACCTGAATAAGCTACAATGGTGCAATGAAAGACCAAGTGGAGTATAAAGGGAGAGATAATGTTTCCAGTTCTTGGAAGATGGAAGATCTGAATCTAGTGTTCAAGATTGCATGCATCCAAGGAGAAGCAAGTAGCAGGCCACCTGGATAAAATGCAGTCTATAGAAACAGGAGTTTGATACAGTGACAGGTGCTTCTTCAGTAGGAAGACATTAAAAACAAAAAAAGCAGTAGTGGTGACATTGTACTCCTTGGATGAGAAGTTTTGAGAATAAATGTGTTTTCACTTGTATGGCTGCATCTCCGGCCATAGAAATATTTTCTTTCTTTCTCTGAAGTTTTCAGGGTTGCTGATATAAGAGCAAGAAGCTAAAGTAGCTGGACAGACTTACATGATTACAAGAGATAGTGCTCCAGAGATGAGTAACCTACTGATGCGGGGTCCTGCCAGGTTTTAATATCTTGTTTACCGTGGCTGTTTTGGCCCTTCAGTAGACATTTGTCACCTGCATCCCGTCTACCTTCATTGTTCAGGACTGCTTCTGTAAGTTAATGAGGGAAGTATATTCAGGAAACTCCATTTGTAGCCAAGTTTGTAGAGTTTGCTCTGCTTTGTGTTTCATGAAAGAAGATAACTGCCCCAGGGTGTTTACTGATATTTCTGTTGGCTTTTGTGTTTTTTTAGAAGTCCTCCATATGGCATCAGTTTAGGCCTCTGTATGGAGATGAAAATTGAAAGGATGCAGGTGTCTTGCCCTGACAAATTCTAGCACTTTCCCCCGTGATTTTTAATTTCTGAAAATAGGCTACTTCCTCATGCTTTTCCCCTCTCTTGCCTCTACCCCTGAGCAGGAAGCTGATCAAAGAGGAGATGGGTAGGTTTAGCTGTTTGATGGAAGACTGATAATCAAGTTAAGGGTGAGGAAATCAGGTATGTCATGCAATACTGTCACTGAAACCCATTTCATGTTTTGCATGAGTGAAACAAGCAGGGTTTCACCTCCCCTTGGAACTGGCGATTCCCTTTCCAACAGGCATGAAGCTAATGTCTGTGATTTTTTTTTTTAACATAATTTTCTTTCCTCTGTTCCCTCCCATCACTATAGAGTGTTAAATTAGACCAATTTCCCTAGTTCATGCTTCAGTATAGTAGCTGAGTGTTTTGACTTTCATGAATTCAAACAAACTAATATTTAATAATGTTCATAAATATTTTATGCTTAACTGTTATAAGCTACATGGTAGAAAACACTTGGGTGCAATTGGGTGCAACGAGAAAGTACTTAAGAAACACCCTGTTGTGCCTGTATGTCAGACAAGCCTCGGTTGAGAATCTCTTGTCTTTGATCATGAAATGTCAGACTGCTCATGTTCTTTTAATGTAGAGCAGGCTGTGTGCCTTTCCCGTTCTGCATGTGTACAGGCTGTGTGCATCTACAAACTAAAGTCAGGCTGGGTACAGTAAGCACTCAGACCTATGTGAATCCTGGTAGTCCTCAGCTCCTAAAGTTGGGTCAAGTTAATCGGTTTTTTTGTTGTTGTTCTCAAGTTCAGGACTGAGAACAGGACAGAAATTTGGGAAAGTGCAAGTGCAGGACTGAGAACCACGTATTGGACTGAAATCTGGGAAATGTGCAAGTGCAGGACTGAGAACCACGTATTGGACTGAAATTTGGGAAATATGCAAGTGTGCAGCCAAATAAAAATGCATCATCTGAAACCTTCAGTGTCTTATAGCACTGTTGATTCTTTTTAATACCTTGGTTTGCTAGGTGACAGAATACATCTGGTTTGAAGAGATCTCACAGATCATCCAGTCCAACCCTTGACCCAGCACTGAAGGGTCAGCACTAAACCATGTCCCTAAGTGCCAGGTCCACATGCTGCTTGAACTCACCCCAGGCACGCTGATTCCACCACAGACCATTCCAGTGTTTAATAACCCTTTCAGTGAAGAAAATATTTCCTAATATCCAGTCTAAACCTCCCCTGGTGCAGCTTGAAACCATTTATTTTAATCCTGTCACTTGCCACCAGGGAAAGGAGGCTGTCTCCTCCTCCCTCCAGCCTTCCTTCAGGTAGTTGTAGGGAGTGATGAGGTCTCTCCTGAGCCTCCTCTTCTCTAGACAGAAGAACCACAGCTCCCTCATCTGCTCCTCATAGAACGTGTGCTCCAGGTCCTTCATGAGCCTCATTGCCTTTCTCAAATCATCATAGTGATAACTGCAGATCCGTGTTGCTTTGTGTCTGTGTAGTGCCTTTCATCTAACAGACTTTACAAGTAATTTCTGAATTTATCTGTTTGATGTACAAAAGTGTTTGGAGATGTGATCTACACTAAGGATCAAAATTAGCAGCTGTTTAACAGGATAGAGGAGAAATTCAGTACAGGAAATAGAAAAGCATATTGTGGAGTCCTTGGTTTAATCTGTGAGGGTGGTTGGTGTTGGCAGAATAGAGTTAGCAGGCCAGAATTTTCTCTGCTGGTTGCAAAGGGGAAGAAAATACAGGATCAGTATAAGGTTACAGTACCACCTCTACAGTCTGCACTAGTAGTAATACTGAGACCTTGGCTTAGTGATAGCAGACAAGGAGAGCATCTCCTTCTGACCTGCTGTCTTCACCACTTCCTGTCAAGCAGTATTTGTTTTGACTTATGAGCATCTTCTCGCTGAGATATTCTCTGAAGCGTTTTGTTCCAACTGTTGGTCCACGCCAGCACTGCTTATTTTATGAAATCTAGCATAATGATGCCTCACAGCATGGTCCTGGCTATCAGCTAAGAGAATTTGGTTTTCTGCTTGCTATAAGCACTGGGAGGCAAGGAAAAACTCTCTCTGTGGAACTTCTGTTTTTTTTTTTTTATCTGCCTCCAAAGCTTCCTGATGCCTTACAGATTGACTTGCAGATTTCTTTGGCTGACTTGAATGTAATGTTTAAAAAATGAATGATGAATAACTTAACTTCTGCAAGCTTCTGTGCACCACAGAATTTAATGATGATTTCTGGCTCCTTACTAAAGCTGGTAATTACTGCTTGTTTAACTGGTGGTTGATTTGCACCCTCTTGGGAAACCTAACATCTCTGAAAATGACAGTGCAGAAACTGCAGTCTTGGTGGTTTGGTTTTTGTTTTCCAAGTTCTGTAGGCTTTAGTTGTGACTGTGAACTAGGTCACTGGGTCTTCAGACTCCGGCGTGCGTGTAACTCTGTGTATCAGAGTCTTAACTGTTCAGCTGTTAAGACAAACTCACCCATTTTAACTGAAAATAAACTGGTAAATTTACACTGTAAATTAAGACAACTACAGCCATTGTAATGGATTGTATCGGGGGAAAAAAGTTAAGTAGATTCCTGCAATAATGAGCTTAGGTTTGGAGTTGGTTAATGAAAGGGATTGCTTCCAAAAATGGAGCAAAACAGCTGAAAGTATAGGAAATATTTTTTTCCTGACACTCTACTTGCTCACCTGGTAAATGGTTTGATATTATGGTCCAGCCTCTGGCTTCTGAAGCTAGCCTGTGCACTAAACTGGCAGACACCAGCGTTCTCCTAAATTATGTCTGGATGATGCTTCTCATCTCCTGTTTCTTGTTTGCTTTGAATAAATCCAAAAGTAGTGCTAACAAGCTGGAATCCCTGCTGAGGCCAGCTTGATCTGCTCTGGAGCTGCTCCAGCTCATGTTCTGATAAAGCCTGGTATCATTTCAACAGGCTCTAGGAGGACCAGAATGATTTCCCTTCATTGTTTAAGGTTTCATTCAAGTATTTGCCATGTGAGGGGGAAAAAAAGCTATTTCACTTCTGCTTTTTTTTTCTCTTTGCTGCTTCTGCTGCTACTAGGAAACTGTTTTTTCTCTCTTTAAAGATAAGCTTGAGTGTGGCCAGTGCTTTTGGATTCGGTTGGATTTTTTTTCTACTTCTTCACCCCACAGGGACTCTGTGTTGCAGTTGCAAAAGGTGTGTGCTGTAAATAAATAAATAACACTTCAACGTGTCCTAGTCAAAGCACATGTTCTGCTAAAAGAACGTATTATGTGAAGGAGGCCAGGGAAACTCTGGCCTTCTGCCCAGCTTTCGGTAGTAAGTAAAGCACCTAGATCCCTTTCAGGATCTGGCCTGCAACTTGTTATTCTTCAGGGTCTTTTTGATTGTAGCATTAAAAAATAGTAGTAGTATTGAATTAGGTTTTAGGCAGTTCAGTAATCTGAATCTGGAGTAATGTCTGCTCTCCAAAGAGAGACTTCTTTAAGGCCAGAGTTTTATGTTGTGCATCAACTTAAAAATGAGGTATTATCAGTCAGCAAAGTTTTATTGCTGCTGTGCATTATTCCTCTGGCATGATTAGCAGAGCTCTGCTGAGCCAGTTCTTGTGCTGGTGCTATAGGTGTGTATCCTTCAGCAGCAGCTGTGCTTGCTGCAGAGGTGAGCACTCTGCTTCCCGGGCTCTCCTGGCACAGCCCTCCTACCTGCCCATCTGCTGCTCCCTCTCTGGAACTCAGCTCCCAGAGTCATGTTCCCCAGTGTACTGGATCAGGTTCAGCAAAGGGTTACTGTTTCAATCATTTGATGTAATGCTGCTCACAGTGCATAGGATGGATGAAAGGTGCACTTGTGTGAGCTGCTGTGCTAGAAACGGAGATGGGGAGATGAGTGAAGGCATTATCAGTGAGGGTACAGCACCCTCAGACCACTTCTACGTTGCAGGTACAGTTGGCTTGTAGTTTCCACCAGGCTTACACCCTTAAATTTGTTTCCGGTGCTAGGTTGGGCAACCCTTACTGCTGTTACCAAGCTGTTAGTGAAATGTAAGTTCAGCTGTGGAGCTGTTTAACAGCAGAATGACAATAGAGCTGACAGGACCTATGGCAAGGCATCTAGCCAACTACCGGTCATGATGGAAGCGGGCTTATTGCTTGGAATTAGAGGTGTTCGCTCTCATTTGGCTCTCATCTGCTGGCCCTGGAAGCCACCAGCACCCAAGCTGTGGCCTGAGGCCCAGGGCCAAGGAGTAGCCTCTGGGGACTTTCTGCTGCCCACAGGTACTGTTCTGATGGTGCTTGTAGGGAGGAGGGAAAGTAAATTCACACATGAAATGCAGAGTTTTCAGAGCTGCATGCATGCATCTGTCCTAGCTGGCTGACTCCTGTGAATAGTTTCTGGTCTTGGTAGCAGAGAGTCCAAGGGATCCACTGCGCGGGCTGGCAGTAACTTCTGTGCTGGTGTTTGTTGGCACAGTGAAATTACCTTTGTGATTAAAGCAGTGTAGTCTATATTTTATCTGGGTTGTGTCCCCTATAGAACATCATGGCTTTAGCAGAAAACAGGGCCTCTGGGGTTGCTAGATAAAAATTTCAGTTACTCCTAGTAAAGCCTGGACTGTCAATCTTCAGTACTATCAGCTGTGCTTGACAGATTATTTGGGACAGGTCATGCAAACGATGCACAGTCACATCTTCATTCTGTGGGACAGGGGTGTATGGTACTCTTGCATGTTATGGTCTGGATGGCTGGGAAACTGGATGGATGAAAACCTGGTTGGATGCTTGGGCCTGGAGGGTCATGCTTAATCACTTGTGTTTATAGATAGAGACTGGTAAGAAATGGAGCACCACAGGGATCTCTCCCGGTAGCCGACATGTTAACCACCTTTATCAGTAACCAAAAACAGATAGTGCAGTTGTCAAGTCTGGAGATTGAAGGGGTCCAGTTGATGCACTCAAGGAGAGGGCTACCACTGAAAGGAACCCAGATGGGCTGGAGAAACCTTATGAAACTAAGCATAGACTAATGCAAAATCCTGCCCCTGGGAAGGAGCTGCCCCTTGCAGCAGACTGGGAAGTGGCTTTGCTACCCAGGCAAGCTGGTGGTCTTGATGGGCAGTGAGTTGGTGTGGCCGTGCACAACAGAGTCCAGGGCAATAGTCACAGAAGCACAGCATGTAGACTGAGGGGAATCATTATTGCCATGTCTTCATCCCTGGGGAAACCAATTCTGGATACCATGCCCAGTTTTCCACCTGAACTTGGTCCATCATCTCCCATCACTCTAGCAAATGGTGAAAGGAGATGTCAGAGGAGTGTGAACAAGAGTCCTATTGCCACAGCTACACTCCATGGAAGGTGATTAACACTACCAAGTAGTTCCGATAGTGAAGAAATGATGTGAGACAAAGATCTGGTGTTCTACCAGCAGCCTCCCTGGATCGTGCTCAGGCTGGTAATGGTTTCTACTCAAGTTTAATAAACTTTTGCTGTAAAAACCCTTTTAAGATGTGTTGACTTCATGTGGTTTGGAGAAATTAATGTAAGGCTTATCTCATCATTGAAGGTGAAATTTAAACAAACCGTGAATTAAGTGATTGTATCAGCAAGTCCGGGGATGATCAAAGAGAGAAGTATGCTTCTGCAAGCTGTTTGGTTAGTTCTGTGGCTCAGTCCATGTAAGCAAACATGCACTGCCCTGTGCAAACACAGCACAAAGGAGTTGCGGATTTTTGCAGACTTTGTTCCGTGGACTTTTGCCCACACCTCCTGGAGACCCTCACTTTGTATTGGGCCTTAGGGAGATATATGACAGGGACTGGAATATATGAGTAGAAGAGAATGGTGGTTGTGAGGCATGGCTCTGTAGGATTGTTTTCTATTTTCATTATGACTAGCAAATCAGTTTTGCAATGACTGCTCATCTTTAGGAACTAAAGCAAACTTGAGCTGAAGACTGCCTCGAAGTCACACAGCTTGTAGAGAACAGCAAGCTTGTACCATACATACCAGGGTTTTAGCTTAATACATTTTTGTTTGGGTTTTTTTGATCCTACTTTAGTGCATATATTGTGAAATATGAAGGAATGTCACTCTGGCTTACTCACCCAGTGAAAGGAGCGTGTGCAAGGATACATTCTGGTGGTGTCTGCTGTAGGTTTTGGCTTGCTTGTCTGAAAAATGCTGAGCCAAACTGGAGGGGGAAGGACGTTTAGCAAATAACTACTGAAGGTGAGCATCTTGTAGACTTTATTTTTAGCAATCTTTGTCTTTGATTCAGGCTATGGTGGCTTGCTACCCTGGAAATGGAACTGGGTATGTTCGTCATGTGGACAATCCAAACGGCGATGGGCGCTGCATCACCTGTATTTATTACCTGAATAAGAACTGGGACTCCAAGGTGAGTAAGCCATGGGACTGAGGCAGAGCACAAAGGAAAAACTGCTTCAGAAACAGAGGTTTGGAGCTGTCACTTGCTTCTGTGAACTCTGGTGAACTTCTGAGCAGCTGATGCATTCTTTATTTCTGCATTTATTTTCTGTGTGTTTATGACAACCTTTGGAAGTAAGGATCTAAACTGTTTACTTGTCGTTCTCTATCCCATCCCACACATACTCTTTTGTTGTTGTAGAATAAAGCTTCTAAGCACTGGGCTGCTGGCTCTTACACTTTGTTTAGAGGAAAGAGCAATGAAGCACTAGAAAGAAAAACATAATTCACTAAAGAGTGAGTAGAGTCTGGGAGCAGAATAAAACGAAAGCCCAAATTTGGGATTTGAGCATTTTTGACACTCTCTCTTCAGGCTAACTTGCAGAATCACAGAATCATAAAATTGTCAGGTCTAGAAGGGACCTCAAAGATCATCTAGTTCCAGCCCTCTTTCATAGGCAGAGACATCTCCCACTAGAACAGGTCACTCGATGCCTCATTCAAGCTAGCCTTGAACACCTCCAGGGAGGGAGCATCTACAGTCTCCCTGGGCAACCTGTTCCAGGTGCAAATATCAAATCTATTTTGTACATTGCACTTTTATCCTAATAGTGAGGAAGCACCCAAGTGGCCACTAAGATAACTACCTGAAATCCAGGACACTGGTGGAGAGTATTATGTGGGTGTGATGGTAATTTTATGCAAATGTATGCCAGAGGAGATGCAATATAAGTATGCTGGCCTTTGCAAGCAACCACGTTGCTTTAAACCTAACCTAATAGTTTCTTACTGAGGTTTGCATGCCACGTGGTGGTACTAAGTCAGGTCAGGTCTGGGTTGGCAGCATCTTCCCTGCACTTTGTGGTGCAGCATAAAAGCCTGCAAAGAGTTGTCTAACAGCAGCAAGGAGGAAGCAGAGTTCACCTGCATCTCTTGAAGTTTCTGCAGCATGTATGTGTCACCAGGTGTTTTCTCTGAAGCTCACAGCACACAAAGAGAGAAATGGTGTGGTAGAGTAACCAGGCTATGTCATAAGTAAGGATAAGACTGGCTTGCAGGTATAATGCATGCATATATGCGTTTATAAGAAGTTGGTTGTACATCCAGCTATGGAAGAGACTTTGCTCTTCCCAGGGTCTGAAAGTTAACTCCTGTGAGGTCAGACACAGGCTCTGAAATGTGGTAAGCAGTATGTAGCAATTGCTGGGAGGAGAGTCTGTTCTCAGGTTTGTTAGGTGGTGCCTTGTGGTATTCACTGGTTCTAGAGTGTTTGTTACAGGGAGAGCATCGTCTTTATCTTGATTTCTTTTCAGAATCACTGAATACCTTTGGTTGGAAGAGACCTCAAAGATCATCCAGTCCAACCGTTGACCCAGCAGTGAAGGGTCAACACCTGGCAGGGCCACCTGTGGCAGGGGGGTTGGACTAGATGATCTTTAGAGGTCCCTTCCAGTCCCCTGACATTCTGTGGTTCTGTGGCTCTGTGAATGCTAAACCACGTCCCTAAGTGCCAGGTCCGCATGCCGCTTGGACACCCCCAAGGATGGTGACTCCACCTGGGGTCCCTAGGCAGACCATTCCAGTGTTTGATAAGCCTCCATGTGAAGAAATATTTCCTAATACCCAGCCTAAACCTCCCCTGGTGCAGCTTGAAACCAGTTTTTCTAGTCCTGCTGCTTGCTACCAAGGAGAAGAGGCTGCCCCCTCCTTCCTTCAGGTAGTTGTAGAGAGCAATGAGGTCTCCCCTCAGCCTCCTTTTCTCCAGACTGAACAACCCAAGTCAGTTTACTTTATCCAGATGCTTATGCTGAAGCATTACAGGCTGGGAAAATCAAGGTGTATGATGTTCTGGTATGGTTATATAGCAGTCTAGCTTATTGTTAGGTGTTTATTCCTCATTTGTTGGGTGCTGAAGAGGTAGAAAGAAGTCACTATTTGCATGAGTGTGTGGTGTAAAAATCAAACTTTCCTTTTCTTCCAGCTGCATGGTGGAATTCTTCGGATATTCCCAGAAGGAAAGTCCTACGTAGCAGATGTTGAGCCGATTTTTGACCGGTTACTGTTTTTTTGGTCAGATCGAAGGAATCCACATGAAGTTCAGCCTTCTTACGCAACCAGGTAAGAAACATATTTAGTGTTGATACCTGGCCAGGAAAAAAAACCAAAGCATCTCTTCTACCAATATTTGTATTTTAAAGTTAATGGCCATCAGGTGTGTGTTTAAATTCAGATATGCACAGAAAACAGATGGTTAGATTTTCAGTGGATTTTCTGGTTTTGAGGCACTGGGAATTCTCTCATCAAATGAGGAAGAACAAGTCTGAATGCTAAAATTCCATATGTGCTTGGAAAGAAGAAGTCCTTTTACCACTGACAGGAGAAATCTGCCAAGACAGGCGTAGCTATTTAGTTGGGAGAAGCTCAGTTATACTTTTGCCCTCACAACACTATAGGGATTCTTTGGGCTACTATCTGTCAACAGGCTACAGAAAGCTGATGTGACACAGGGCAACCCCTAAGCTGCCTACAGGTGCCTCAGAGCAGGAAAACATGCAAAGGTCTGTAAGCTGCTTTTGCCCTCTGTAACCAGAGGCTGTGCACTCTTTTGTGCCTCCCAGCATAAAATTCTCACCTATATCTCTATGTTACTTGATAAAATACACATTGAACATATTCTCAGGGCCTCCAACAAGGTTGGAAAGGGACTGTTTACCAAGGCCTGTAATGATATGATGAGGGACAGTGGTTTTAGAGAATAGTAGATTTAGGCTGGGCGTTAGGAGGAATTTCTTTACCATGAGGATAGGGGAACACTGGAACAGGTTGCTCGGGGAGCTAGTTAAGATCTCATCCTTGGGAGCTAGTTAAGAGCTCACCCTTGGAGGTATTCAAGGTCAAGCTTGATGGGACTCTGGGCAACCTGATCTACTTGAGGATGTTCCTGCTCAGTGCAGGTGGGGGTTGGACTAGATGACCTGTGGAAGTCCCTTCCAACCCAAACCATTCTACGATTCTTTGTTATTTCTGTCCTACCTTTTTATGCACTAACCCATTTCTGTTCTTTACTTTCTCCGTAAGCATAAAACCCAAGGGCTCTATTTTAATATCAAAAGCAGAAACAAAGGCAAGATTTCTTTCTTTTATAGATATGCCATGACCGTGTGGTATTTTGACGCCGAAGAAAGAGCAGAAGCAAAAAAAAAGTTCAGGAACTTAACCGGTATGATTCTTTTATGAGTGTTCAACGGAAACAATTTAATGCATTTTGATATTTTCAAGGTCAGAGACCGTCTGGGAAGAACTCTGTAGCTGTATGGGTATACTTTTATGTTTAGAAAGATTTTTCATTAGTCAGTTATTTTATGCAAAGTGAGGAAGTGGTGGAAGAGGTTTCAGGCCTGGCCTCTGTATCCTTGATGAGTGTGATGGAGAACAAGGGTGAGATGGTTTCCAATTTCTCTCCTGAAAGGCTGTGGAGACTTTGTTGCACCACAAGGTGTCTGCTCTAGTCATCGGGAGTCTCTAAGCTCTTCTTTTATTATTTGGAAAGTATATTTTGTCTCTTCCAAAACTTGTTTAGTACAGTCCTGAGACTTACACAAATAGCTTCATAATTACGTTCTCTATATATTCTGGATGAATAGGACCTGTCTTCTACATTAATGAAGGACAGTTGGGGGCCTTTTATTACAAGTGCAAAAAATATATAAGTGTGTGTGTAT
Source organism: Tricholaema leucomelas (assembly GCA_013400475.1). Lineage (NCBI taxonomy): Eukaryota > Metazoa > Chordata > Aves > Piciformes > Lybiidae > Tricholaema lacrymosa > Tricholaema leucomelas. The sequence continues at coordinate 1,600,491 of WAAF01005652.1, forward strand.
ATATATATATACACACACATATTTTATGTATAAGTGCATCCTATAGATGTATCTTGTGAATGCATCATTTGGCAGGCAGTTGCAAGGGTATCTGTGACCATGGTACACTTCAAGAGCTACCTGCATTCATCTGGGTCTCACAGATAGCTTACAGTCGGCCCAGAGGCAAGCCTGGGAAGAGGTGACCCCAGCTTACCTAATGGCAGTCATACTGCCTGCTAGTGTAGTAATGGACGGACTGAGTTGCCCAGCTGTGCTCCACCCCCCTACCTGGATCCATGCTCAAGGATTTGCTGTTTGAAGCAGTTGAAGATCTGGTCTTCAGGGACTACCTCAGGCAGTTTCTCAAAATACAGTGTGGAGAGTGCTCGGTGTCTTTTTTAACGTGTGCTGTGAATGCACCTTGGTAAGGTCGTAGTCAAATGTTTTCAGAACAGACCAATTGTCATTTCTAGCTGGCATGCAAAGCAAATACTGCCTTCACCCTTAAAGGAGATCATGAGCAAGGAGCCAAGAATGGGAGGAAAAGTATCACAGATTTGGTGTCTGTGATATTGGGTGTCTTAAATAGTGCACGAGTCTCCTTTTGGTTTTGACAGGACAAATGTACAGAGTTTCAGTATGATGAGCTTGTTAACATGCTGTGGATTCATGCAGCATTTCAGTCCATGGTAGTGAATTTGTTTCATGAGTCTGAAATGGAATAGTGCTGTCCATAGGAAAAAAAACCAACTTGATTTAACATGAGCAGACAGTGTGAGCTTGCAGCCCAGAAGGCCAATTGCATCCTGGTCTGCATCAAAAGAAGTGTTGCCAGCAGATCCAGAGAGGACATCTGTACCTCACTTGGAGTACTACTCCAGCTCTGGAGCCCTCAATAAATACAGGAAGGAGGTGGATCTGATGGAGCAGGTCCAGAGGAGGGCCATGAAAACGGTAAGGGGGTTGGAGCACCTCTGCTAAGGACAGGCTGAGGAAGCTGAGGTTGTTCAATTTGGAGAAGAGTAGGCTCTGAGGACACTTAATAGCAGCCTTGCACTACCTGAAGGGGACCTACAAGAAGTCTGAAGAGGGACTGTTTACAAAGGCCTGCAGTGATAGGATGAGGGACAATGGTTTGAAATGAGAGAAGAGCAGATTTAGATTGGATGTTATGAACAAGTTCTTTACTATGAGGGTGGTGGAACACTGAAACAGGTTACCCAGGGAGGTAGTTGAGGCCCCATTCCTGCAGATGCTCAAGAGAAGGCTCAACAGGGCTCTGGGCAACTTGATCTAGTAGAGGATAACTCTGCTGACTGTAGAAGGGGTTGGACTAGATGATCTTTAGAGATCCCTTTCAGTCCAGACCATTCTATGATTCTGTTTCCAGGTTTTTAGCTGAATGCTGTCAGAACCTCTGGCTTAACTGCCTCTTCTTTTTTTATCTTTTCAATGTAGATGCAAGGAAGAGAGAAGCACCTCATAATGAAGACTGAACAACTGTTCCTGAACTCTTTGTGAGGAAATAAGATCCCAAAGATGACTTCCATTTCCAGCAAACAAGGGCAATTTTTTGTTATGCACAAGAACACACTGGTTGTGTCCAACGTGTGCATCTTATATTGATGGTACTTAAATCAGCCTTCTGTCATGCCTGCATCTGGCAGAAGGGACACTTGTTTTGTATTTGTCTTTTGCTGGAAACAGTAACCAGGGTTAAAAGAAAAAAAAAAAAAAGGAAAAGGACAAAAAAGAGTATCACTAAACCTAGTGGAGAGGCTCAGTCAACTGGCTTTTGATTGCTCTTGTAACCAAGATAATGATCGTTGGAAGTAGTGGTAAAAATCTGAGTCTTATTTGCACTTTAATGGGGGTAGGAAGTGGGAATATAGTTCAATGGGAAGGAGTTTTACAAGTTTAAAATCTGTAGCAGACTGCTACCAGGCAAGGAGAGATACTGGAAATGTGAAATTAAACTGTATTTTTCTAGAGTGTCATCTTGTGCTCTGTCCCATGTACTGCTCATCACTTTGCTGTGCAGAGCATCAGCTCAGCCCTTGGGCAGCATGACTTTCCAAACAGATTTTTGTCTACACAGCCATCACGTTTCCTGGATTTCGTTTGCTTGTCAAGATTAAAATTCTGTCTGAGTGGTTGCACTGCCCTTTCTGTCCCAGGGCTAAAGGGTTAGTAGTTATGCATCTGTCCATGACTTTGTGAAGCCATTTCCTGTCTGTTCCAAGTGGGAGGGGTTGTACCTTTTCTGTCTTCATGGTTTGGTAAAGCAGCTGTTTTCTTCCAGTGGCCCACAATGCGTTGGCACTAAAGGCCAATGATACATAGAATTGTTATTTTTGTGGCTTCTCCATCTACCACATTTAATATGTCACAGATAGGAGTTTGAAAGGAAAGGCTAATATCTGGAAGTCTTGACAAATGTATGGGTAACTTAGACTTGATTTCTGTGCTGCTTATCCTTAGTAACACATTTGTTTAACTTTGCATGCCTCTGTAATTGGAATGAAACGGAGATTCTGTTTCAGCTGATCTGCTGTGCCCAAGCCATGACATCAGTTATTCAAACAGAAAAGCACATTATAATTATTTTTTTTCCTCTCCATTGTTTATTTTGTTTTAAACTTACTAGACTCAATGAGTAACTGGTGAGCCATCTCCAGGCTGCCTAAGCTTCTCTAGCCAGCACTTACTATGCAGTTCAGAATAGCTCTTGATGAAGCTGGGAGCTGGCAGTGGATGTCTTTATCAATCACACTAATTGTTTTTAACCTAATACACTCACTTGCATTTTTTGTCTCGTGTTGTCAGTGTGTGTGTCAGACCCTGCCGAATGTTCCTGATAGGTGCCCTCTTCAGTGTCCCATGTTTTCCTGTGCCACCTTGCCTGCACTGGTGAAAGTGGTCGGTCTGAACCTCTGGCCCCTACACCAGTTCACCACACTGTTCTGGGTCTGCAGATCAGTTCTGCTGCGTGGTGAGCGAGGGAGTGGAACAGCTCACATGCAGTGGCAACTGCTAAACGTGAGTTACAGAAGGTTAACAGCTGTATAGGACCAAAAAGAAATAACTTTAGTGATATTAAAAAAAATAGCAATGGAGTATTTATTTTTTTTTAAGCAGCTCTGTCTCTTTAAAAAAAAAAAGACAACAAAAAAACAAAACAAAACAAACAAAAAAAAACCCTGGACATCCTTCAGCTTGTCCTTGAATTCTGAATGTAAATACGTTAGTGCTAAGAAACCCCTCATCCTCTCTGGCTTCTCCCAGAGATCCATCTGTGGTCTTAGGTGCTGGACTTTTTTCAGCCTGACCACTGTGCACCTTAAGAGAGGAATGTGAGGGAATGTGTGTGGGAAATAGTCTTATAACTCAAGACTAGAAAAAGACAAATAATGTCATAAATTTAATGCCAGGAAAAACATTATTCCACTATGGTTGCTTCTAAGTGGCACAGCATAGGGCTTAAAGGAGACTTAATGATAACTTGAAATTCTCATTCTGCAATGTTCATGTGGAAGGAGAAAGAATTAGGGCTTGCCCCTGAGAGCAAAAGGTATCCCTTCGGAAAATGAGTGGTGTTGGAAAAGGAGTGCCACAGGATTATTACTTAAAGTTGAGGGGAGTGGAACCCAGGCTGTCGTATTGCTGGGCAAAGTTGATCATGGTACGTAATTTTGCAACTCCTACATGATTTTAAAGGAGGAAAAGACAGGTAAAACAGAGCAGAGCAAGCCTTGCTTAGCCTTTAGAAACTGTAACCTTAAAAAAACTGCACTGGAAAGAGATGTTAGTACACATCTCACTGGAGCCTAGAACAGTATAAAAACAGTGGGGTGGGAAGGAGAGAGGGTTTGTATAAAGGTTCAAACAGAAAGGTTGCCTCTGTTGCTGCCACCTGGTTTCAGCAGTGGTCAGCAGCATGTGTGGTGGATGAAGCATGGAGCAGTATAGATGCATTTCTTGTAAATAAAGTAAGTTCTTACAGTTTTAGGCAATATCTTTGTGATCCCAGATAGGAGAGAGCAATTATTCTGTGGCAGATGTAATTGTTTTTTCTTTATTAACACATATAATTAAGTACAAAAAAGTTGAGGACACAGGATTTTGAAACCAATTCTCAGTCCTCTGTTCCAGACCTTTGCCCCATTTCCAGATCAGTGAGACGATCTCCTTGGAAGGTGCTGTTGTTTAATTGAGGGAAGTGTGTTAGTCATGTAGGAATCCACAGGCTTGTTGTTTTCTATGCAGATTTCTCTTGCTTGTCTCTGAAATTGTTGCAAAACGCTCCACAAGAATGCAACCATCTGAAGAACTGTGGGGGAAGCAGGCTGCTGCAGTAGGGAAGGCATTTCAAGGAGGCTCTTTCCTTGGGTTTTGTCTTCATGACCAACTGAAACACGTATGGCTACACAGCACTTGCAACTCAGTAGTGAAAAAGAGTGGTTTGTTTGTTTTTTTCTAAGGCATTTTATTTCTGGTCCTCCAGAAGCTGTTTTTTTTGTTCTGTGTTTGGTTGTTTTTTTTAACCTTTAGGTAATGTGCCTTCGTCACGCCTGTCTGTGAAGATGTTACATGCCACATGCGTGTGCCATGCTAGTTTTTCATGTCTCTTTAATAAATATGGTTGCCTTTTCTGTGTGTGACTGCATTAAAAATATGCAAAGCCACTGACGCCAGTTTCCAACAGGTGGTTTTAGTTGTGCAGGGAGGTTGAAGGCCAGGAGGCAGTACTGAAATTCAAGAGACTATTTTTATTCTTAAACCTGTAACCACTGGCCTTTTGTGCAAAGCAGCCTTTAATAAATCTTGTTTTCTCTAGATTTCTTCTGGTTTTATGAAGAGTGACCTCTGCAGAATAGTGTCTAAAAGCATCCAATCTTCCCCACCCCAGCTTTAAACAGTTTTATTCCTTTCCTATAGAGTTTTTAAAAAATGTGGGAGTATATTATGTGTCATTATTTGTTGTTGCAAAATAACTGGCTCTAACACCCCTTGCAAATATCCATTTGCAGGCAGGTAACTAGTTCTGCCTTGACTGTGGTGTACTCCCAGCAGATCTCTGAGAGTGAGTTACAACTACATCTTCTCTTGTCAGGTTGTATGCTGGTCAGCAATCCTGGCATTTTGCATTGGATTGACAGACAAACCCCTAGTAGTATTTTGCCATACATCACATTTTGTGTTCCTTTTACTATTGAAAAGAAAAAAAATCCCAAACCTGTTGTGGCAGGAGTCAATAAACACTGGGTCATGTTCAATGTTGTCCTGTGCAAATCTTTTCACTCTTGTGTCTTACCTTGACTAGGATTGTGGCAGGTGGATGAAGGGTGGTGACACTGCACAGAGATGACACCAAAATCCACTGGTCACTGCTGTCCTCCACTGTTGAGGAGGGATCTGTGCTTGGCTCATTTCCTTGCACACTTCCTGCTATTTTGAAGTTGCTTACCTTGCTAGAGACCCTCCTCTTGAAATGCCTATTTGTTTTCACACTCCTGTGGAACTAGATAACATTCTTATGATTCAATTGTTGTCTGATAAGTTTTATTTTTAGCAGCATTCACATCCTCCCCCTGCTACTTTTCCAGCTTGAGTCCCACAGTGTTCTCTTGCAGCCACAGGGAAGGCTTCTCCTCACTCCCAGTTGAATGAAAGCCAGGACATTGTCACTCATCAGTTAAAGTGCTGTGAACTTTCATCTGATACCAGAACTTGTGCTGCAAATTACAAAGTAGTGTGACAGTGGAAAAGAGGTTAGTAAAAAGTGATTCCCCTTTCTCATATAATTTTTTCTCTGTGGGGTACTTCTGCTTCAGAGAGTTGGTAAACCTCCCCCATCTTCCTTCACAAAGTGGGGATAGAAGTTGGGGTTTTATTTTCAGATCTGTCTCATGGAAAGCTGGGATAATGTCATCTGCATGTGTGATTACTTTAAACAATGCTGGAGATGGTAAATAGACTCCACTGGGTCAACTGCAGTCAACAGCCGTTCTCATGTGGTGGCAAAGCCAGTCAGTGCTAGTGTGCAGGTCTGTTCCTTTGCTGAACGCCCACAGTGGAAAATCTTCCTGCTAGAAATGAGAGAGGAGGCAGGTTGTGGTCCCCAATATTAGCCAGTGCCACAGAGAATGATTTAATAGGAGGGAAGTGAGTATGCCTGTCTAGTTCTAAGGTATTAATCTGGCTGGCTCTTTGAAGTCTGCTGTGTGGCTGGCCAGTGAGAAGCATGGAAAGGAAGATCTTGCATCTTGCAGTCAGAGCTAATGGAACTCTGAAGATCACTTATGATCACACACAGCTATTCTTAGTTCCTTCAATTTTGCCATTTTCTCACGTCATACCTGCTTGTGTCTTGTGCTAAAACACTTCTGAGCAGAAAAAAATGAAACAGAGTTAAGCTAGAGCAATTAGGGGCAAAGAGATCTCCAAACAGTAGCCTTAGTGCATTTAAATATGAGTTTCTGTACCTGCATGTGTCCCTTTTTTTCCCAACTCTCTCAGTCTGATTAATAAAAAAATGCAGTCTCCCCTTAAACACATTGCCTCCCTGATACAGCTGTAACTTGGAAAACTGTGGACTTGAAGCATTTTTCTGGTCCCTGATGCCCTATGAGCTGAGAAGTGTTGCTGCTGCGTGATCTTTCGAACATCACAATGTGTATGCAGCACAGGTTTCTCAGCTGAGAAATCATGATCCAATATCACAAAGACACAGCAGAAGGCAGTACACTGAAGAGGTCCCCTTTGCCCTGTAGAGCTGGTGATGGTGCTGTGGTGAGCTGATTTTATTATGCTTATCTATTAACAGGACATATGACTGCAATAGGTGAGAGCAGACCTGGGCTAACAAAAGAATTGACCACAGTGCAGCTGTATTGGCTCCGGAGTGACAGACAGGTCTGCCCAGCAACCTAGAAACAGCAACCGCTGACACTGAGCTGCCCTTTTCCAGTGTGGGCTGTGACCAGGCGTGTCATCCTGTCAATGTGGAAGAGCCTAGGAGTCAGCTGGAGAGAGATGCAGAGAGATGAGTGAGACCCCAAGCATTTACACATTTTGAGGTTTTGACACGGAGCTGTGATCAACCTCCTCAGGCTTTGTCTTTACTCCTGGCAGAGGGAATTGAATTCACAGAATTCAAGAAGTTAGGCAGAGTGAGCAGAGCCCTTCACCATCCAGGCCAAAATCAGGGCAGATTAAAATCCGTGCAGTGCATGGAAGCAGTGAATTTAAAAACACCAACAATTTAGGATGGTGGTGCATGTAGGAACTGGCAGCCCTTGCAGCTGGAGTTGGGAAGAGCGAGCACAGGCCTTCACACATCTGCCTCCCAGGAGAGTATCCAAGTATCACATCCTGGACCTGGCTGTATGAGGTGGTGCTAGCAACACCAGTGCTCGCAAGCTTTACAGGAGACTGGGTGAAACAAGAACTAGGAGTGTCGATTGGTGATGACAGATTTGCCACCCCTCACAAGACAAACCTCTCAAGTCTCTGCTGGCTACCAGTCTCTGCAACTCGTGTCATAACTTCTTACAACAGACAGCTGCTTTTGTCCCAGTTTTATTTTTGCTTCCTTTTTGTGGAGTGAGGCTGTCCACACAGCTCCACTGCCCTGCTTGGGTCAGCTTAGTGATAAGCTCTGCTTTCATGCTAGAGATGAGCTGCTTTAGAAGCCAAGCCCCAGTTATTCCTGTGGAGAGTGCCCAGCACTGAGCACATGCGATGCCATGGGAGTCTGTGCAGAGGGCAGCTGCACCTGTCTTTTGGCCTAGTTCTTCCCTTCCTTAGCAGAAGATGCTGAGCTATTAATGTTTATGAAAGATGCTGTGTTACTGTCACTGTTCTCTCTCACTTGCTCTGATACTAGCAAAAGAAACCATCTTCATCTCTGCAGTGCTGTGGCAGCCACTGCCTGAATGAGTGAAATCTCTGTGTGTGTTTGTGTTTGTCTCCCTCTGTGCATCTAAAGGGAAGACTGATTTCCAGGGGGAATTAATTTGAGGAAATTAAAAGTTACCCCTCTGCTACCAACTAACGTTGGTAATGTAAACCAGGTCTCCTTCCCAAAAGGAAACCACATCCAGCATCTTTGGAAAGTGAAGTAACCTAGAAAGCAGTATGTTTACCATCAAGATGCTGTTATGGCTTAGCTGAGCTCCAGGGCTCTTTCACTGGCTACTATTGCTGCAGGAAAGAAATGTTGCATTTGTCAGCGCACAGAGAGGGCTCCTGCCCTTCGCCCCGGCTGACATAGGAACAGATCTAGAATCACAATGTTTGTTATTCCTGAAAGGGGTGTCTTTGAAGTGACCGTGTTGTTTTTTGCTTGCTTCTTTATCTATTGTTTCCTTCCCCCACACACCTTTTTTTTTTTTTGCTTTTCCCCTCCTCCTTTTCCTTTTTTTTCCCATTTTCTTTTTTATTTTAAAATTTTCATCTCTCCCTCTCCTTCTCCCTCCCCCTCTCCCTTCCCT